>JARQWZ010002773.1:0-204016 GCA_033150135.1 Gobio occitaniae | reverse complement strand
AAAGAAAGAAACAAAACAAACAATAACTTGAAGAATTTCACAGTTGGAATACAGTCTAGATGTAAAGACATTTTGTGAGGCAGATAGAGATTTGACTTTGTGTGAAAATCAAATTTATGTGACTGAATTTAGCTGTGGCTATGTGTAAATCATGTCCAAACACTGGTGAGGAGGGTTAACAATTGTAATGCAAATTTAGCCCTGTTGTAAAACAGGCAGCCAGTATGTGAATGTGAGTATGAGATGTGACCTGGCTCAAAATTCCTCTCACACCAATGTTTTTGTTAAGGAGCATGATAAAATGCAAAGTTTGGAGTTCTTGAATCCTGCGCTGTGATGAAAACATTCTCATGGTTAATGCAATTGTAATTCACACTGTAGCCACATGGCAATTCTATGCTCCTGTACGTGGTTTAACTGCAGCTATATCGGAAATAGCGGAGCCTCCACTTCGGAGACTAACAAATTTAACATAGACACACATGCAACTTGAAATTGCTGTACAATTCCAGCATTAAAGTTATTCCAATTTACACAAGATACATGGCCTAGAATGCACAGCATCTACAGCCTTTATCCTAAGTGTTTCATCACTTACAGTAAAGCAATCATGTGTTTTAAAGAATAAACTTGACTAGTCTATGTGTATCTTGTAACACAAACAACCATACTGTGTAATCAATGCGCACAATGTGTTATACAATTAGAAATTCGAAAATACAGACAGGATCATTGCAATCTGAATGTTTTACTATTAAACTCCTTGCTAAGAGGCTGCTAGCCCGCTCGCGAGTGAAGTTAATAGCTGAAGGCCTTGCATGAACACTGCAGTTAGCTCACTGAGAGTCTTACCTGCAAATGAGCGCTGATCTTTTGCCTTAGAAAGTAATTTCCTATTTTTCAGAAAATACGGAGGAGGCCGACCTCGACCCAGCGACCAGCATTTCAAATCGCCATGACCTATTTTCTGACAGGATCTGCAAAACCTGTTCTCTTTGTCATGGGGTTGTCTGCTAGGTTCTCCTGGAGTATGAGGATAATGACCTTCTAATGCTTGCAAACCATGCGTTCTGGTACACGACACTGCGCTATTCCGTTGCTGCACCCGCTTAAGAACTGAAATAGGCACACTTTCTTGGGCATTTTCTGAACTAAACGTTTCAGATTCATTAGAGCAAGTCACCTCATCTATGAAGTGAACATGCTTTTTAATCCCATCGCTGTTAAGCATTATGGGAGGCATGCGCTTTTTAGCATTTAGCTTAGCCTTGAGATCTGCAATGTTTTCTTTGTGCTTTTTACACTTTTCAGTCAGGGCTAACTGCTCAGCTAGTAAGTTATCTAGCTGCGTTTGAAGATCTTGAATCTTTGCCTCAGACTTCTCTGCTTCTTCATTTTTAGAATCCACTCCTTTACATTTCGCATCTATACTTGAAAATAGATGTGTTGTCACATCACGTAGCCTTTTACAACTTATGAAGTTTAAAGCCTCAATTATTTCACCATGTTTTGATTTCTTTTGATGTTGGCCATTTAATTCCCAATATCTGAACATTTCATCATCTGAACTTTTAATTCCAATATACTCTTTCTTGAGTTTAGACAAGGTAGGCTCAACTTTTTCACTCCATAAAGCAAACAATACGTCTCTAGAAAATTTCCCTTCCATCCCGAGGAGATTATCTGAATAATTATCTGAATAAGTACAGTAATGGGACTATTGAAGCTATTTAAAACCTTCTAAATTCTGTTTCATGCAATTCCTTCAACCATTAAACAATGAAAACAGACTTACCCAAAGAAGGTCAGCTTTAATCCATTCACAAGATCAACTGTGAAAAAATGTCCTCATTCTTACACAGATCAAAGTAAATTTCAGAAAATTCACTGCAAGGGATCCCGGGTTTCGGCACCATCTGTAGAAGTGGACTCCTGTAGATGGTTCAATCTGCAGGGTTGCCAGAAAACTAAAAAGGGGGGTGGGGGGGGGGGAGAAGAGAGCAAAGAAGAGAAGCCCAGATGACTTCAAGAGCCAGAGGAAAAGAGTGAGAGCCACAGTTCCAATCCTTTTATCTATCCCTTGACCATGTGACCGAAACCAAATGCATTCTTTTAAACTGACCAATCAGACCAAACTTCCCCAACAGTAAAAGGTGTGGCACCCCCTGCGGCCTACAGGCCTGCCTTTTGTCTTTCAGATGGTCCTTCGGATAAGCAAATGTGTTGACACCAGTAAAGCAAATTTCTTTGTTGGATTTCAAATATCAAATATCTTTGATTATTTTCAATCCCTTCAATGGTTGCACTCTGCAATTGACTGGCGCTACCTGTAGCTATTTTTACCACAACACAACGCGAAACATGTTTTTAAATTACAAACCAACCAATTGCTTTTGTAATTGTATTTAAAACACACGTGCACACAAACTCTCTCTCTCTCACACACACACACACACACACACACAGACAGACACACCAATAGATCGGCGCGATCACACACACACATCCACGCACTGTGCGTGCACACACACTCAATCAGCTGTAATGTTATACATGAGGTTGACTTGCCTAGTTTGTCACCTGGTTCCGATTCGGCAGGTCAGCACTCTCCCTGGCTGAATCCGAAATCGCCCCCTATACCCTTAAAAAGGGCACTATTTGAAGGGACAGTCATTTGTAGTGGTGTCCAAAACCATAGTGGACGTTATTGAGTGCACTCATTCAATCCCACATTGAACTGCTATAATGAGTGTACAGCTGATGTAGACACAGCGGCTGTCCGAATTCACTCACTTCGCTCGTTTTCATTCACTCATCAAGTGAACTGTATAAGTGGATAACGTAGAGAATAGTGATTGAGGTTTTAGGGGGCGATTTCAGATTCAGCCCGTCGCGGAGACTGACGAGGGCAGCCCATAACACATCTCGATTGAGAACAGAGCAGTCTGTCAGATGTGTGTGTGTGTGTGTGTGTGTGTGTGTGTGTGTGTGTGTGTTTGTGCGCCGATTTGTTAGTGTGTGTGAGAGTGTTTGTGTGCACGTGTGTTTGAGTGTGTTTTACATGCAATTACTAAGCAATTGATTGGTTTTGTTTAACTCTGAAACATTTTTCGAGGTGTGTTGTGGTAAAAATAGCTACAGGTAGCGCCAGTTGATTGCAGAGTGCAACCATTCTACGTCATCAACCTAGAACGCAAACAAAATGGCGCCGCCCATTGTCCAAAGATAAAATGGATTTTTTAAATGACGTGGATCTTTCATGGGTTTTCAACTACATATTTCAGTAAGTAATGTAGATGCATTTTCTGTGAAGCTGCTTTGAAATGAAATGTATCGTGAAAAGCGCTATACAAATAAATTTGAATTTCATTTAATTTAATTTAATTAAGAGACATAATTGATGTTATATTAAGCCATACAAGTCTCAACACCATGGGACACTTTAACAAGTTGAAAGAACCCCCTGGCAGAATCTGTGAATAATTTAACAAAATAAGAGAGATCATTCAATTCAATTCAATTCAAATGTATTTGTACAGCGCTTTTCACAATACACATTGTTTCAAAGCAGCTTTACAGAAAGTGCAAAAAAAAAAATCATAAAAAAATGCATGTTATTTTTTATTTAGTGCTGTCCTGAATAAGATATGTTACATAAACAATGTTTGCATAAAGTCCACAAGACACAAAAAGAGCTGAATTTATTTAAAAAAAACACCCCGTTTACACACCCTTGATTCTTAATACTGTGTGTCGTTCCCTGATGATCCACAGCTGTGTGTGTGTGTGTCTGTGTGTGTGTGTGTGTGTGTGTGTGTGTGTGTGTGTGTGTGTGTGTGTGTGTGTGTGTGTGTGTGTGTGTGTGTGTGTGTGTGTGTGTGTGTGTGTGTGTACATGTTTTTCTAGCCTGGTGGGGACTTGAACCTGACTGTAGACAGGCTCATGGGGACTCGTGTCACCGTGGGGACCTAAATTGAGGTCCCCACAGGCACAAAAGCTTATAAATCATTCAGAATGAGTTTTTATGAAAATGTAAAAATGCAGAATGTCTCCTGTGAGGGTTAGGTTTAGGGGCAGGGTCAGTGTAAGGGGATAGAAAATATGGTTTGCACAGTATAAAAACCATTACGCCTATGGTGAGTCCCCAGAAGGATAGCGCACCAGACATGTGTGTGTGTGTTTGTGTGTGTGTGTGTGTGTGTGTGTGTGTGTGTGTGTGTGTGTGTGTGTGTGTGTGTGTGTGTGTGTGTGTGTGTGTGTGTGAGAGAGTGTGTGTGTGAGTGAGTGAGTGTGTAATGATCCACGGCTGTGAGTGTGTGTGTGTGTCGTTCTCTGATAATCTGATGTAAATCATCTTTGAACCCTTTTTCAGAGCTGATTTGTTTAATCAACCTTACTAACACTTTATTCAATTTCTCAATTTTCCTCATTACTTTCATAATCTTTCTCAATCGCTCCCTTTTCCTCATTAGTCTCCTCCTTTTTCTCTGGAGGGAGTCCTCCTGGTCTTGTTGCTCCAAACTTGATTTTGCCCTTCTTTCGTGCCTGCTTCTTCTGTTTTCTGCGCTCCTTTTTGGACTGCTTGTGGTTTTCTTTCTGTAAGGCTTGCACATACAATTCTTGCATATCAATTATAAGTTCAGACATGTATTTGTTACAAGATATCACACCATAATTTGGGTCATTTTGTTCCACAGTGTGTGAGTGTGTTTGTGTCTTTCCCTGATGATCCACGGCTGTGTGTGAGTGTGTGTGTGTGTGTGTGTGTGTGATGGGTAGGTTTAGGGGCAGGGGCAGTGTGTGTGTGTGTGTGTGTGTGTGTGTGTGATGGGTAGGTTTAGGGGCAGGGGCAGTGTGTGTGTGTGTGTGTGTGTGTGTGTGTGTGTGTGTGTGTGTGTGATGGGTAGGTTTAGGGGCAGGGGCAGTGTGTGTGTGTGTGTGTGTGTGTGTGTGTGTGTGTGTGTGTGTGTGTGTGTGTGTGTGATGGGTAGGTTTAGGGGCAGGGGCAGTGTGTGAGTGTGTTTGTGTCTTTCCCTGATGATCCACGGCTGTGTGTGAGTGTGTGTGTGTGTGTGTGATGGGCAGGTTTAGGGGCAGGGGCAGTGTGTGTGTGTGTGTGTGTGTGTGTGTGTGTGTGTGTGTGTGTGTGTGTGTGTGTGTGTGATGGGTAGGTTTAGGGGCAGTGTGTGTGTGTGTGTGTGTGTGTGTGTGTGTGTGTGTGTGTGTGTGTGTGTGTGTGTGTGTGTGTGTGTGTGTGTGTGTGATGGGTAGGTTTAGGGGCAGGGGCAGTGTAAGGGGATAGAAAATACGGTTTGTACGGTATAAAAACCATTACGCCTATGGAATGTCCTCACATTTCACAAAAACAAACATGTGTGTGTGTGTCTGTGTGTGTGTGTGTTTTGTGACGGTTGTTCTCTTGTCTCTTGGAGTCTCTTGTTTGTCCTGATCATTTAAACTGACCAACATTCTTCAGAAAAATCCTCCAGGTCCCAAAATAATTTTTTTGATTCTCAGGATTAAGAGTCAATGGTTCATAAACTTTTGAACAGGGTCTTTTTTTTTTTTATAAATTTGTTTTCATAAAATTATAGTCTATATATATAAGGAAAATATACATAAACATATTTGACTTCGATTAATTAACAGATTAACAAAACGAAAGAGAAAACTGTGCTACAGTATCTGCCTGTGAACATATGATTAGAAAAATAACGGCTAGATTATGAAACATCTAAAGACAAAATGACCATAAACTCAACGAACACATCCTATATGAGATTAATCAGATATATACATATTACAGTTCATATTACAATTTACATCAGGTTTTCATGATCGATCGCCGCCTTCACATTCCAGTACTCCGCGCACACTTGCCCATCTTTATTAGTTTTCTTTATTTTACAAAAGCACAATGTTCTGTTTTATTGTGAGTGTAACAGAAATAGAAGTAAGCTGTTTCTAATATTGTCTAACTCTTACCTGTATGACCTCAATGACAGAGTATTTTCTGTTTCCTCTGTTTAATCGCGCCGGCTTCTCATTATCAAAATCAACTACAGTCCAGCAAACATATAAAAGTGACCCTGCTCAGATTAATATTTCAGTATTAATATGAATGTGTTCAGCATGAGCCGCTCCACTGTGGTGTGGTCAAGCTCATTTTAGAGCGTGAAGAGGAGGATTTTCTGTCCATACTGTAACAGACATGAACTTTACATCAGAAATAATAGTTTAGTATCCAAATACATCAAGAAATATGGAAACACTTGGCTTTGTGCTGAATGAGAGAGTTTGGCTACATGAGCCCAACGGCGCTTTAAATGAGTTAGTTTGGGCTTGTTTAGAGATACTCTTTCATTCTTCTTCTGTTCTGAATATCATTAAATGCTGGATATTAATAAGAGAGCTGTGAAGCAACACTTCTCCAGTGAGGAGAAAACACTGCATTATTTCAGTCCTCTGCTTTTTATGCTGGTATGTTTTATGTTTTCATTGATTAATATAATGATCACTCACATGTTCTGTGTTTCAGGTTCCAGTGGAGAGGATGAGACTCATGTGTTCATCAGTTCTGGTGAAAATGTCCGTCTGCCCTGTAATAATGCTCTTTCTGACTGCAACTCAACTACATGGAACTACTATAACAGACATTTAGCAGCAGTTGAACTGATTGCTGGAGGGATGAAGAGGAAACACACAGGGAGAGATGAGAGTCTGAGTCTGGGGTCTGACTGCTCTCTGAACATCAACACCGTCACAATAGAAGATCGTGGATCTTACACCTGCAGACAATATGTGAATGACAAACTACAAGGACCTGATGCACGTGTTTTTCTGCATGTTCTTCATGGTGAGTTTATGATTATGGGGTCAATTTAAAAAGGGCAGATTCTCCCTTTAATCTCTCAGATGATTATTTAAAAATCTGTGATTTGTGTGTCTTGTGTTGTGTTTCAGTGTCTGCATCATCATCATCATCATCATCCTCATCATCATCATCATCATCATCATCATCATCATCATCATCATCACAGACTGAGATCAGTCCAGGCCGCTCTATGACTCTCTCCTGTCAGTTGTATGTATATGATGGATCCTCCTGTGATTATTGGGTTCGTTCTCAGGATGTGAAGCTGTTGTGGGTGAATCAGGCTGGTGTTGATCTTCAGACAGACTCCAGATATCAGATATCAGCTCTAGATCGCTGTATCATCTCTCTGACTACAACACTCCTGAATGAAGATCACAACAGAAAGTGGAGATGTGAAGCTACTCAGGGAAATAAACTCAAGACCTCAGTCACATACACTGTCAAGTATTCAGGTGAGAAACAACTATTACTACTGTAAAATATGATGTTAATGTCCCTACAGATAATGCGTCTGAACATTCATCTTCTGCAGTCGATTCATCAACACTGATTCCAGTCAGCAGCTCAAACTCTCAGAAGAAATCAAGCCCAACTACATCAGCAGCTCCTACACAAGGTACATGATCACATGATCACCGTCACACCGTCTCTCAGGGTTCTGTCACTTCGGTCTAGTTTACTCTTGGTTTTGTGACAGAGCCCTGATGCTACTGTATTGTCTTGTTTTTGTGTGAGCGTGCTCAAGTCAAGCGCTCTTCTGTCCACGTGAGTGGTTTTGTGTGGGGAGTGTGCTGTTCGGATCTAGTTTGGTTTCAGTTTTGTGATTTGGATATTCATGCTCTGTGTGTCTGTATTCTGTTGTAAGCACACAAGTTCGCTCAAGCCGTACACTCTTTTGTCCGTGTGTGTGTTGTGTTCTGTGTAGCACGTGGGTTTGTGTTTTTCACTGGCAGCGTGCTTTCATGTTGTCATGTTTTGTGTGAACACACGGCTTTTGAGTGTTCTCATGTGCCATGTGCTCTCATGTCTATTGTCTAACCCCACCCATGTTGTTGTCTGATTATTGATTCATTTGCCCCACCTGTCCTCCCTCGTTACCTGCCCTATTCACTCCCTATTTATTCTCCTTGTGTTTACAGTCATGTTCCAGATTGTTGCTTAATGTTATCACGTGTTATTTTGTCAAGTTTAGTCTGTCTAGTCTGTTTTTTTTGTTTTATTTTTACTATTAATAAAGCCCATTGCTTCTCTGCACAATTGTATCCGGTAACACTTTATTTTAAGGGTCCAGAATAATGCATTAGTTAAGCATTAATTAAGGGTTAACTTGTCCAAAACTAAGCATTAGTTAAGCACGAACACACTAGTAATTAATGATTAACTTTACATTTTAAGGGTCCGTAATTATGCATTAGTTAAACTAGTAATTAATGATTTGCTTGTTCACAATTATGCAGTAGTTAAGCATGGACACAATAGTTATTAATGATTAACTTAACATTACAGTAAGGGCATATTAGACATTATTTACAACTTAATAAGCCATATATTATTTTTCTGTAGCTGTGTAATTATATGTCTGTATTTTCTGTTAAGTTAACTGAACAATAAGCTAGTAATTATGTTTAATTACTGCTGATTTTGCCGTTATAAATTGCTAAAATAGTGTAATAAAGGCAATTTGAGCCCCTATTCTGAAGTGAAAGTTTTATTCTCATTAATTATGGCACTTATTGAATGATATTTAAGTTTATTAACCAGAATAAGCCAATAATTAAGCCTAACTACCATTAATACAGTACTAATAAAGGCAATTTGAGCCCCTATTCTAAAGTGAAAGTTTAATCCTCATTAATTATGGCACTTATTCAGTGATATTTAAGTTTATTAACCAGAATAAGCCAATAATTAAGCCTAACTACCATTAATACAGTACTAATAAAGGCAATTTGACCCCCTATTGTAAAGTGAAAGTTTAATCCTCATTAATTATGGCACTTATTGAGTTATCACTAAACATTTCGCTGTTTGTGACTTCTGCTGCAAACTCGGTTCAAAGGATTACGTTAAACAAAACTTCACTTCAAAACTCTAAAATGAATAACATTTCTGTAATCATTTAACCATTATTTATCATGTAATACTTATTGTATACCGTGGACACAATGACTAGAAAGTACACCAAAACGCAACATAAATTCACAAAATACACCAATTTAATTTGTTCGCTGTAATCCACATCTTTTGAATCCATATGATGATCTTTATCCAGCGATCTTCATCTTCATGTTCAACAGCGACCGTAAACAAAGCCCGCGCACGTTATGAATTCAAAAAACTCGCTTTACGGCAGTGATATCAAACGCTCATTGGCTCTCGCCTGCTTCGTCACAGATTGCGACATGCCGTGTTTTAGTGTTTGAATGAGAAACGCGCGCGCCTTCAAATAGTGGAGTGAAGCTTAAATTAAATAACTTAAATTATCTATATCGCCAGAGAGGACTTCGACTGCAACACATCGTCATTTGGACTACTATTGGTACCGCTTTTGACATTTTCACAATAAAGAGATTATTGTGATTACACTTTTGTTATGTTTTTTCTTCATAAGTTCACCCTAACGTTACATACTTTTAAGAAATGTTTATATGTAGGTTTAGAGGTTTGAGTGAGATTAGTGGCTCAACATATAATTTTAATGCTATATTGTTACTAAAATTTTATAAAATATACTTTTCGTTTTTTTTTCCCTGTAATACATAATACGTTTGTTTCAATGTTAACCTTACCTTAAACCATTTATCCAAATATACAACAAAAGTATGTTTTGTGTCCGTAAAAGCTGCTTATTATGGTCAATAAACTTAAATATCACCGAATGAGTGCCATAATTAATGAGGATACAACTTTCACTTTAGAATAGGGGGTCAAATTGCCTTTATTAGTACTGTATTAATGGTAGTTAGGCTTAATTATTGGCTTATTCTGGTCAATAAACTTAAATATCACCGAATGAGTGCCATAATTAATGAGGATACAACTTTCACTTTAGAATAGGGGGTCAAATTGCCTTTATTAGTACTGTATTAATGGTAGTTAGGCTTAATTATTGGCTTATTCTGGTTAATAAACTTAAATATCACTGAATAAGTGCCATAATTAATGAGGATTAAACTTTCACTTTAGAATAGGGGGTCAAATTGCCTTTATTAGTACTGTATTAATGGTAGTTAGGCTTAATTATTGGCTTATTCTGGTTAATAAACTTAAATATCACTGAATAAGTGCCATAATTAATGAGGATTAAACTTTCACTTTAGAATAGGGGGTCAAATTGCCTTTATTAGTACTGTATTAATGGTAGTTAGGCTTAATTATTGGCTTATTCTGGTTAATAAACTTAAATATCATTCAATAAGTGCAATAATTAATGAAAATAAAACTTTAACTTCAGAATAGGGGCTCAAATTGCCTTTATTACACTATTTTAGCAATTTATAACGGCAAAATCAGCAGTAATTAAACATAATTACTAGCTTATTGTCGAGTTAACTTAACAGAAAATACAGACATATAATTACATAGCTACAGAAAAATAATATATGGCTTATTAAGTTGTAAATAATGTCTAATATGCCCTTACTGTAATGTTAAGTTAATCATTAATAACTATTGTGTCCATGCTTAACTAATGCATAATTGTGAACAAGCAAATCATTAATTACTAGTTTAACTAATGCATAATTACGTACCCTTTAAATGTAAAGTTAATCATTAATTACTAGTGTGTTCGTGCTTAACTAATGCTTAGTTGTGCACAAGTTAACCCTTAATTAATGCTTAACTAATGCATTATTCTGGACCCTTAAAATAAAGTGTTACACTGTATCCTCGCTTCATCCCTCACCCAACCCTGACATCATCCGTCTCTCACTTCAGCGGTTTGCACTGGCTCTCACAGACCCGTTTTATCATTACAAATTTTTTTTTACATTTAGTCATTTAGCAGACGCTTTTACCCAAAGCGACTTACAAATGAGTGCAATAGAAGCAACTAGAACAGTCAAGGGCAACAGTATGCAAGTGCTGTAACAAGTCTCAGTTAATCTAGCACAGAACACATAGGACAGAATTATTATTATTATATATATTTTTAAATAGACAAACAGAAAATTAATAGAGTGATAAGTGCTATTCTACAAATATCTATAAAATGTAGCTCTTTAATCAGATTTGTCAGTGAGTCTACACCATTTTGATACAAAATAATAATAACTAGACTGTTGACTGTATGAGCTGCTATGAGAATTATTACAAACAAACACACTAGTAAAAAGCAGGGCTAAAATGAATGTTTATTACTTAAATGCTTTTTCTAGAATATGGTGTATCTGAACTAAAAATCCATCCTTTAATTTGTACAGAAAACCAAATATCATTAACTACCCAGAGCTCTGAGATGACAGCAGCCACACACACACCTGTATTTACTACACAACAAGGTATTTATGCATGGCATTCTTATTTCTGTGGTTCACAGAGCCAATTACAGAGAAAGAGCTTATCAAACTATTGACTTTGTAGACCTCAATCATTCACTTTCCCCACACAAACAGGAAGTCAACTTAAAGCTAATGTAAATATACTCTTTCATTGTATGTGATTGAAAGTTTTTGATCTTAAATGATTTAAAGTCATCCCATGTTAGTGTGATCAACTTTCAGCCCCAGAACTGAGGATCACACAAACATAGATCTGCTCTAGACCACAGATGTTGAAATAAATCAGTCCCAGTCTGTAACAGAAATGCCTTGATATTGTGTTCATGAATTAAAATATGTTTTTCTTTTTCCATTTTGTTTTTAATATTTTTAACATCAATTACAGCAACAGACTCTCTGAATCAAGGTGTGTATTTCAGTGGTTAAATTCACACTAGAATCAGTATCTGAATGTCCTGAATCCTCTCTGGAGTTGACTCAAGCCATGTTTAATTTGCAATCTACATCACTTTCTTATTTCATTCTCTTGTACATAAACTCTGAGAGAAACAAGTACAGTGTATCTGGAAAGTATTCACAGCGCTCCACTTTTTCCACATTTCATGTTACAGCCTTATTCCAAAATGGATTAAATTAATTATTTTTCCTCAATTCTACAAACAATACCCCATAATGACAATGTGAAAGAAGTTTGTTTGAAATCTTTGCAAATGTATTGAAAATAAAAAACAAAACCAAAAAATCACATGTATATAAGTATTCACAGCCTTTGCTCAATACTTTGTTGAAGCTCCTTTGGCACCAATCACAGCCTCAAGTCTTTTTGAGTTTGACGCTACAAGCTTGGCACACCTATTGGGCAGTTTCTTCCATTCTTCTTTGCAGGACCTCTCAAGCTCCAACAGGTTGGATGGGGAGCGTCGGTGCACAGCCATTTTTTGATCTCTCCAGAGATGTTCAATCAAGTTCAAGTCTGGGCTCTGGCTGAGCCACCCAAAGACATTCACAGAGTCGTCCTGTAGCCACTCATTTGTTATCTTGGCCATGAGCTTAGGGTCGTTGTCCTGTTCGAAGATGAACCTTCACCCCAGTCTGAGGTCCAGAGCGCTCTAGAGCAGGTCTTCAGAAAGGATGTCTCTGTACATCGTTGCATTCATCTTTCCCTCGATCCTGACTAGTCTCTCAGTTCCTGCCACTCAAAAACATCCCCACAGCATGATGCTGCCACCACCATGCTTCACTGCAGGGATGGGATTGGCCAGGTGATGAGCGGTGCCTGGTTTCCTCTAGACATGAGGCTTGCCATTCAGGTCAAAGAGTTTCATCAGAACATAGAATTTTGTTTCTCCTGGTCTGAGAGTCATTCTGCCTTTTACTGAGGAGTGGCTTCTGTCTGGCAACTCTACCATACAGGCCTGATTGGTGGAGAGCTGCAGAGATAGTTGTTCTTCTGGAAGGTTCTCCTCTCTCCACAGAGAAACGCTGGAGCTCTGTCAGAGTGACCATCGGGTTCTTGGTCACCTCCCTGACTAAGCAACCTCCACCTCCCCCAATCACTCAGCTCTAGGAAGAGTCCTGGTGGTTCCAAACTTCTTCATGTACGGATGATGGAGGTCGCTGTGCTCATTGGGTCCTTCAATGCTGCATAAATGTTTCTGTACCCTTCCCCAGATCTGTGCCTCAAGCAATCCTGTCTCTGAGGTCTACAGACGATTCCTTGGACTTCATGGCTTGGTTTGTGCTCTGACATGCACTGTTAACTGTGGGACCTTATATAGACAGGTGTGTGCCTTTCTAAATCATGTCCAATCAACTGAATTTACCACAGGTGAACTCCAATCAAGCTGTAGAAACATCTCAAGGGCTGAATCCGAAATCGCCCCCTAAACCCTCATCCACTATTCCCTGCATTAGTCCACTAATACAGTTCACTTGAAGGAGTGAATGAAAACAAGTGAGTGAATTCGGATAGCCATTGTGTGTGCAATGTGGGATTGAATGAGTGCACTCAATAACGTCCACTATGGTTTCGGACACCACTACAAATGACTGCCCCCTCAAATAGTGCCCTATCTAACGGTATAGGGGGCGATTTCGGATTCAGCCAAGGATGATCAGTGGAAACAGGAGCACCTGAGTGCAATTTTGAGTGTCATGGCAAAGGCTGTGAATACTTATGAATGTGATTTTTTTTTTTTTTTTTTTTATAAATTTGCAAATATTTCAAACAAAATCTTTCAAGTTGTCATTTATGGGGTATTGTTTGTAAAACTGAGTACAAAATAATTAATTTAATCCATTTTGGAATAAGGAAACAACAAAATGTTAAAAGGCTGTGAATACTTTCTGGATGCACTGTACTGCACAAGTATCAATTTAGTTCATGATGAATATGGATTATTATGCTTTTAAATGAGACATTTATAACTTTATTTGTAGTTGTTGTATTTGGTTAAACAGTAATGCTGAACGTTTCTCTCTATATAGGCTCTCTCTCAGTGATTGTGATCGTTGCCGCTTTATTCGGCCTTCTCCTTCCTGCTCTTATTCTCTGGCTGATTCGTAAAAAAAGAGCCGGTGAGTTTTTAGAGTTCCTCATATTTGGTAACAACAGCCAACAAGTCAAGTGCTGTATTATTTACAGCAAAAATAAATGTGTAATTTAGACAGAATTCCTCTGAGTGAAGAGAAATCAATTCTTCTAGACTCTTAAAAATGGATAGTCATCTGCATTGTGTGTCTGATAAATATTCCCATGACATTTTTCAGGGAACAAAAGCGGCACTGATGACTCTGTGGTGAGTATTGCAGGTCGATCCGTGAGTTATTAATGTTCATAAGCTCTGCTACACAGAGGACTGAAATATGACACTCTTATTATTCAGATCAGATAATGATATGTTTGTTAATGTGTAATCTTTCTGGTCTAAAGTCACAGATGAGAATAAATATGATGGATACAATGACATAATCAACATTTCCTTTCATACTCCTAGTGAACAATATGATCATCTCAAGTTATTTGTGAATATTTTGATATTTGTATATTTGATTTATATATTTATATAAGTTACTGCACAGCAAAAACTAAATTAACTTAAATGAACTCTCCTGGGAGTCTATTTGAGACCACACTCAAGAGTGTTACACTGTTAATGAACACTGAGTTAATGAGATAATTAAGTGATTCATAAAGTGATGATTGACCATTATTTTTTAAGATAACTGATGTTAACAAGCAGAGAAACGGAGAAAATCACAATTGAGTCACCTTTATGGAGATAAGTGTTTGCTTTAGTTGGCCTCTTGACCCTTGACTTTTTAACATTAGACTTCACTTGGGCTGTTGTAACAGCCAGACAAGCAAAGAGAAAAGTTGATCAGGTGGTGTTGATTTTGTTTTGACATAATCATCATTTGTCCTGAATCACTGAGCTAATATATATCCGGAACCAGCAATAATCTTTTTCCAGGCTTCTGATTGGCCAACATGGCTTTACGCTTAAGATCAGAACTTCATAATGTGTTTTTGCATTTTAATATAGGCCAAGATGCTATTTTTTTTTTAAACAGAGGAAAAACTTGTGTGGACTAGGCCTAACACTCTTGAGTGTGGTGTCACATTTACTCCCAGGAGAGTTCATTTAACACTGGAGTTTTTACTGTGTGTGGTATTTTTTCCTGTAACATTGTATCATTTAACAGTACATTTGCAGCAATGTAAAATAGTACAGCCTTTAATAGCTTGATGTGCCATATTTCCATTGATGTTTAGGGGCAGACCGATGATGTGACGTATACTGAGGTCACTGCGTACAGTAAAAACCCTGACAAGAAAGACAAGGTGAGCCTGTACATGGCCTATATCGGTTTTATTCTTCTAAAGTTTGTCTTAAGTTGAGCTTAAACAACATGCTGTAATAATCATGGGTCAAATTTTTTTTGGCTTTGACTTCTTATTTGACAATATCTGTGATGTTGATTCAGGTTCGCTGTGATGATAAAGTGACGTATTCTTCCATCAGAGGAGCGAGTGCTTGAGCTCAGGAGAACTGCAGTCAACTTTATGCCTCTGTGAACAAGAACCGTCACAAATCTGTCTAATAATTACACAAAAACACATGAGCACCGGAATATGATTCTTATGGGTTTCATTCTTTTACATGTTAACTAACCCAAGTGATGCTCTGAATGATTTGTAGTTGTTGGTTATTTTGGTCAGTTTGACATGTTTTTATAGTTTCTGTCTGCTTGTTGATCCGTTAATGCTAGTCTCTGTTATTAATTTAGGGTCAGCTTGCACTAATTATGAGAACATGTTGAGCAGCTGCTTTCAGCAATGTTTGTCATATTATATTTTATTTGTCAATAATAAAATAGCCTATATGTCAAACATGTGTATGGTGTATTTTCCATCATTATGAATATTTTCTTGTGCAGACTCTGTAGATGTGACACAGAAACCTCTGGTTCTACCACAATTCTACGCCAGGCGCGACTCAAGTGTGTTCTGCTAGTTTCAGCCCGACGCAGTTCTCATGCTCACGTCCAGCTCCACGTTGTTTAAATATCAAATGCACTGGCGCATCTGTTCACCCATGGGCGTCTGGTCTGGCGCATGGATGACCCTTTTGGACCATGTGCCTGGCATGTCCAAAGTTTCATTAAACTAGCAGTGGATTCCGACACATCCTAAGTGCTCCTGTGCCGTGTGCTTCGGACCATGAGCTCAGATCATAAAAATAGTGCTCCTAGTGTTAATAGTCTGAATTCACTCGTTTCATTCACTCCTTCAAGTGCACTAATGTAGAGAATAGTGAATGAGGGTATAATGGGCATTTTCAGATACAGTATTTTACTACAGTGTTCCGTATATCGATGGAAGAAAGTGTGTCTGAGAACCATTAATATCATTCACTTCCGGTAGAATGGAACCAATGCTATATCCAATCAACCTATTAATTCCATTGTATCCATATTCTGTGAACCTCATAAACATTTGTATACCTGATACGCTTTCTTTCATAACATTTGTACAGTTTGGATGCTGTCTATAGATATCTATAGACAGCATATAGACAGATGTCTATAGATAAGCCACAGACGTTGACACACAAAACATCTATTGACCGCATCAAAACGGTACATAATATTACCATGAAGACAAAACTACCATTAAAATAAGCTAAAACAACAAAAAAGTTAAGATATTTATTTTTTAACTCAGCCCACGGTCTTGGAAAACCTGAATATATGAGGTCTAACTTTAAAAGTGGGATTTTTCTAGACCTGGAAAAGTCATGTAAATCTTTCTTGTTATGTCAAGCTCTAAAATATTTTATTGGAGAAATTGTGAGTATGAGTGTATTTGTAAAATAAAAATGAGTAGCTTATGTGATTTCTTACTGGCATATTTAACACCAGTGTGGTCAAACTAACACACACACACACACACACACACACACACACACACACACACACACACACACACACACACACACACACACACACACACACACACACACACACTTTGTTTGCCTAATTGTTGTCTTTTGTGTTCTGGCTGTGAGTTCTGGGGTTTTCAGAGCTGCTTCCATAACCTTTGGTCTAGTTTTAACTGAGCAAGATGGCACTCGATGTGAGATGGTGGTCCACTGGGTTAAACCATGGAACTGATGCGCAGAAGGTTGCTGGTTCGATCCCAGCAGTCACCACCAGTGTGTCCTTGAGCAAGGCACTTTACTCCATGTTGCTCCAGGGAGGGGGATTGTCCCTGTAATAAGGTCCCTGTAAGTCGCTTTGGATAAAAGCGTCTGCCAAATGCATAAATGTAAAATGTAAATGTAGTGTCAGTGGCGTGCACAGACCTCCTAAGGGGCAGGGGCAGAAGGACCAAAAAGGGCACTAAAAAAATAGCAAGAATCAAATGTATTTTTTACATAATTTAAATGCATTTATTTATGACATAAATCCGCTGTATTTAAAGCAGTACGCGTCTGTCTGTTGTGTTTTTAAATATTTTAACAAAAAAAAGGGGGGGGGGGCAATTTTGTTCCCCACTGGCTTTCAATATATGGTTAAAACCATTCTTAAAAATATTCCATATTTCCTTGGCATTCTATGAAAAGACATTGATACAAATAGAATGCATAACACATCAAACAAAAATAGGGAAATTATGATAATATTACTAAATATATATATATATATATATATATATATATATATATATATATATATATATATATATATATATATATATATATATATATATATATATATATACATAATTATTTACTTTTTATTTTGCTAAACAAAACAGTGAGAATCAAGCAGGTAATTATGAGGAATTCATGTTCAGTTTTGTTGATGTTGTAAACCTGTATTGTAAGTAGTATTTGCTATCATGCAATAGGAAACATTTTACAATAAGATTTCTTTAGTTAACTACATTTGTTAACATGAACTAATAATAAACTGCCCTTCTACAGCATTTATTAATCTTAGTTGATATTAATTTCAGCATTTACTAATACATTATTAAAATCAAAAGTTGTATATGTTATATTAGTTAATGCACTGTGTCAAGTAACATGAACAAACAATGAACAGCTGGATTTTTATTAACTAACATTGACAAAGATTAAAATATTAATATACAATAACAAATGTATTGCTCATGGTTGGTTCATGTTGGTTAATACATTAACTTTACAAATGAGACCTTCATGCAAGTGTTACCATGATATCAAATATATTCCATACAATTTAGATTTTGACAAGGACTTTTTCATTTCATTTCACTAGATTTATTTCCCCGAGCTAATAACACGAGGATGTGCTATGGTCTTGGATAAAAACAAATTGAATGACATTGTCAGACTCAGAATGCTGCTGCTGAACTCGAGTTATGCTTTTATTAAAATTAAGCATAACTTGCACGCTCCCGCAACCTTTACAGTAGCGTGGTGGTAGGATAATATACATTTTCTGTATTAGCTTACCTGCTGATCGTGTAGTTTGAAAACTCGTGCGGCTAATTGCTGTGCTGTGTGCAGGCTGCGTGCATAGATAGAGCTGAAAAGGTAACTCTGCCTACCGATCCACCTCCGCCAAAACATTTTTGTATTAAAAAAATACTTTTTGTAATATTGTTAGTGTTAAAATGGTATATAAGCGTACTGTTATTTATTATAACCCCCCCCCCCCCCCCCCCCTTGTGCATGCCACTGCTTAGTGTGACATGTTTTCAGTGTATTTTCAGAGCGGTGAGCTCACTGTTGAGGTTTGGAAACATGTTACTGCTGAGTGTGAGAGCTCAGTTAGTTTGACCACAGGCTATTAAAGAAACAGTGAAAGAAAGAAGAGGAACTGAGACCTTAACCCACACTGATCATCTCTGAACCCAGTTTGGACTGATAGGTGTGAATTCTCACACATTCGGTGGCGTTTACAAGACGCTGTTTTCATCTAAAAATAAAAATTTTACACGACAATGAAAACTAATAGTTAGGGATGTCCCAATCCGATCGAGTCTGAAACCACATGATCGGGCCCGTGGTGTCACTCTTTCTAAACATCGGACGTTACCTCTTGATCAGGACTTGGATATATATGTATATATATTCTCATTATTTTTAAACATCTATAGCTATGCGGTGGCACAGAGTTAGACCCTTTTGACTCCACACAGAAACAGCAACGCGTGAGGCATGACATCACTTTGTTGCAGAGACGCTATTGTAGGATCTAGGAAAAATCAAATTGTGATTAAACCAGAAAATCTCAATATTAGTGAACAAAAACAATTTCTAAAACTAGGTCTTCTAAACATTAGATCGCTCACACCTAAGGCGGTTATTGTAAATGAAATGGTCACAGATAATAGTTTCGATGTACTTTGCCTTACCAGAGGTGGACAGAGTACACCATTACTCCTTTACTTGAGTAAAAGTAAAAATACCATTGGTTAAATATTACTCCATTACAAGTAAAAGTTGTAAAGATAGATTTTTACTTAAGTAAAAGTACAGAAGTACTTGCTTTTAAACGTACTTAAGTATCAAAAGTAAACACATTATTTTATTATTGTTGCATTGTTGTATGAATGCACGCTGTTACAAAGTTACAAAGCTCTTGTCAAAGTCAAAATCATACTAGAAAAGAAAGGTTTCTACATTGTGTTTATCTAACAGGATTATGTAAAAACATAGCCTATATCTGAAAGGACTTCATTTAACATTATTAGCCCAACTACGCTTTTGCATGCTAACTAACGTCATTGTCGAATGTTACCTATGCGTTAGCGCTGTATCCACAAGGCTATGGCAACTTGGCGGGTAAATCTATAAAAATCATTTGACCAACCATACTTCATAACAGTGTTAATTTTGACAGCAAATATTGGATTTAGTTTTAGTCAGTCTTTTGACTAGAACATTTTAGGCATCTGAATTGTTTTAGTTTTAGTTTAGTTTTAATTGACTATAATAAGATTTTAGTTTTCAATAGACTAAACTTCAGTACTTGTGGTATGACTGCGGCTACGACTTTCTACTTTGAGGCCCTTGATAGAAATGTAGTGGAGTAAAAAGTACGATATTTGTCTTTAAAATGTAGTGAAGTAAAGTCATAAGTTTCCAGAAAAAATACTCCTCAAGGAAAGTACAGTACTCAAGTAAATGTACTTAGTTACTGTCCACCTCTGTGCCTTACTGAAACCTGGCTTAAGCCAAATTATTATTTGGGTCTTAATGAGTCTACTCCACCAGGATACTGTTATAAGCATGAGCCCCGTCTGATTGGTCGTGGCATCGCCTGAGCAAAATATTCCGTTACAGTTTAGTAGTAATAATTTTATGAATTTCTTCACTGAGAAAATAGAAAGCATCAGAAACAAAATTGTAAATGTACAATCTTTAATGATGTCTTATGATTCAACCGCAATTATCGCCCCTCAAGAACTACTACACCGCTTTACAACTATAGGACAGGAAGAGCTAAATAAACTTATCATTGCATCTAAACCGACAACATGTTTATTAGATCCAATACCCACTAAACTACTGAAAGAGTTGCTACCTGTAGTGGAAGAGCCTCTTCTCAATATTATTAACTCATCTTTATCTTTAGGTCATGTTCCAAGAATATTCAAGTTGGCAGTCATAAAACCTCTCATTAAGAAGCCACAATTAGATCATAATAACCTAGCAAATTACAGACCAATATCAAATCTTCCATTCATGTCTAAAATACTAGAAAAAGTTGTGTCCGCTCAATGGTGCTCTTTCTTGCAAGAAAATGATATCTATGAAAAATTTCAATCAGGATTCAGGCCGCATCATAGCACAGAAACCGCGCTCGTTAAAATCACAAATGATTTACTTCTAGCTTCTGACCAAGGCTGTATCTCAATACTAGTTCTACTCGATCTTAGTGCTGCGTTCGATACTATAGATCATAAAATACTCTTAGATCGACTTCAAAATTACACTGGTGTTCAGGGTCTACCATTTTGTCTGTCTAAATGGGGAAAAATCAAAGATAACGTCAGTAGATTATGGGGTGCCGCAAGGATCCGTGTTAGGCCCTCTGCTATTCTCAATATATATGCTGCCACTTGGTAATATTATAAGAAAACATGGAATTAATTTCCACTGTTATGCTGATGACACTCAATTATATATTTCATCACGACCAGATGAAAACGCTAAATTATCTAAACTGACAGCGTGTGTTGATGATATTAAATACTGGATGACGTGTAATTTTCTGCTATTAAATTCAGATAAAACGGAGGTATTACTTATTGGTCCAAAAAACTGCCCACAAAACCTCTCACAATACAACTTTAACTTGGAAGGATGTCCTGTCACTTTATCCACTACAGTAAAAGACCTGGGTGTTATATAAGACCGCAACTTGTCTTTCGAAAATCATATTTCATATGTTACAAGAACAGCATTTTTCCACCTTAGAAACATTGCTAAGCTACGTAACATGCTATCTATCTCTGATGCAGAAAAGTTAGTTCATGCATTCATGACCTCGAGACTAGATTACTGTAATGCTTTATTAGCTGGTTGTCCTGCATCATCAATAAACAAGCTACAGTTAGTCCAAAACGCAGCTGCTAGAGTTCTTACTAGGTCAAGAAAATATGATCATATAACACCAATTTTATAATCTCTACACTGGTTACCTGTGAAGTTCCGTATCAATTACAAAGTATTGCTACTGACCTATAAAGCCCTAAATGGTTTAGCTCCAGTATATTTAAAGGGTAACTAAACCCCTGCTCAGAGCTTAACTCCACCCACTGGCAATTTTCAAAAAATGCTAGAAAAGTGGGCGGAGCCCGGCGGACACAGAGGGGATGAACCGAGGGCGGGGCTGAGCGGAGGGTGTGCACCTGAGACCCGCAGGGACGGGTTGATTGACAGCTGTCAGACTCGCGAGTCGCAAAGATGGAGAATGACTGGAGTGACGCCAGCTTTGCAACAGAGCGGTCATTTCTCCTACCTTCACCTGAAGTGGAGGAGGGTGGATTGTCTGTAGACATAAACCCAGAGCCTTATCAATGCGAGCCGCTGCTCAAACTGCGTTAACTCCCGATGCCGACGATGCTAGTGAAGCAGCCGCGCAAGAGAACCGACCTAATCTATCTGCGTCCGCGGCAACCACTTGCGTGTCAGGGTTTGAAAGCGCGTCTCATGTATAAAAATTATCTGTACACATGACGGGCGGCAATAATATCGCAAGAAAAGCCTGACGTGTACTGACAACTTCATTATTTAACCGTATTTTCTTCAATACAATGTTAAAGCATGTGTCAAGTGAGTTTCATTCATAATGTTTCCACTTCATGTAATATGACAGTTCATACTGGAGTAAAGCTGTTCTCATCATGTGATTGGGGGAATCATTTCTGAGGGCGTGGTGAGCTCGTGCCAGGGGCGCGGATAGTGAGCCGTTGGAGGTACCATCCTACGTCACGATGTACCACAACGTCCAATAGGAAAATTCAACTGCAGTTCAACCTTAAGAGGGCAGCACTTTGGCGGTTTTACACCATATTTTATAGAATTAAAACACTTTATACTCAAATGTCAAAACATTTACTCGAATCAATGAACAGCATTAATAAAGCCCCAGTATTACAGATCATTAACCAAAAAAAGTTGGTTTAGGGTTTAGTTACCCTTTAACGGTTCTTCTATCGCCCTACAATCCATCGCGCTCTTTAAGATCACTAAACTCGAGGCTTCTTGTCATTCCTAGGATATCTAAGTCCACTAAAGGAGGGAGGGCATTTTCACATTTAGCTCCTAAACTCTGGAATAGTCTTCCTGATATTGTTTGAGGTTCAGACTCGCTGTCCCAGTTTAAAACTAGATTAAAGACGCATCTCTTTAGCCAAGCATTCACATTATAATTACCTTTTATACTACAGTTAAATCGGATCAAAAGCAGTGTTTCCCCTACAATGTATTCACAGCGCCGCTGCAAAATCTTCACATGATCAGTAATATCACGACATTCACTTACACACTGTAAAAGAGAGAGAGAGATTGACGATTGCCAGAGAACTAAACAAAAATGTAGTCTGCTTACACTTTAGGGCTGTGATATTAATCTTATTTTCGCTTTATTTTTATTTTCCCCAAGGATTATGAAAAGAAGATATGAGGTAAAACTATTATAAACTATACCCGCATTTCTTCCCAAACATGCATTAAACGTCAGATTCAGCACAATCCGTGATTGGTGTCAAATGTTCTCTCCACTATGGCTAAATTGCAGGACGTGTTTGATAAAATTAAAAGCACAATAATCCGCGCAATAGACGCCGTTTCCAAGTTCAAGGCGGGGGTATGTGTGTGTGTGTGTGTGTGTGTGTGTGTGTGTATGTGTGCGCGCGCACGCTGCGAAACGAACCGACTTGCGCGACTAAACCATCAAATACACAACAAATAGCCTACATCTCAAAATGACCGGCATGGAGAGTATTCACTTAAACACAAATTTATCTTAAATTGCCGTAAATAGTTGGGAGAAATCAATGGGAGAATGATATGATTAGATCTCCATTTTGGTCTTAAAGGGGCAGCATCTAATAAACCTGCTGACGATTGAGCCATTAATGTGAATCAAACAACAAAAGGCAAAGAGAAAATGACTTGCAGCTCTTGTATGTTATGTGATGCTCTTTTCTTTTTTCTAATTCTTTGATTAATAAAAAGTTACAAAGAACATTGTGTAATAATATTTCACAATATTTTAGGTTACTGAATGATTAAATTTTTGATTAAATAAATGCAGGCTTGATAAGCATAAGAGACTTTTAGCAAAAACATAAAATAGTATCCAAACTTTACACACACACAAAACTTTTTTTTATTTTTTATATTTGAGCCCCTGCCCCTCAGGAACTTCTGCACATCCCTGGAGGTTAGTGAAGTAAAATAGGCTAAGCTAGTCACCTTTTAAACTAATGAAAAGTTTAATTTGGATTTTAATGTTCAAAATGTCCATTTCTATCCACAAAACTTGCCAGAAGTCATGGTTTAAGATGTTATTTTAAAAAAATTATTCCGGAGGTGCATGCCCCCAGACCCCCCCACGCACGACTTGGTAACAACCTCCGGCACGTAACAGCACCGCTGCTGGAAAAATGTATAGGGGAAACACTGAAAAGCATTAATATTCTGAACAGCAGCTATGCTAATTATTTCCCATCTGCTTTTCTGTTGTTATCTCGGGACACTAGTCCAAAGGTAAATAGTTTGTCAGCTCCAGTTTGTATCCAGCCTCTCATGGAGACTTCAGATGCCTGTGAAGAGACGACTCGACGCCTGTGAAGAGATGACTCAACGCCAGCGTTGTTATGGCCTAAATTAATACATGATTGATTAACTTTTTCTAAGATTTTGCTTTAACATTCTCTTTCTAATATTTTTCAATGTACATTTATGAAATGCACTTTCTGTAAAGCTTCTTTGAAACTATGGGCCCTATCTTGCACCCAGCGCAATTGACTTTGTACACCGACGCATGTGTCATTCCTATTTTGCACCCGCGCAAAGCGCGCTTTTCCCTCCACAGAAGCACGTCGCTAAACTAGTGAATGAACTTGCGCTCCCTGGGCGGTTCAGCGCAAAAAAGGAGGCGTGTTCCGGCGCAAACAATCCCTGGTGCTATTTTGCTGTTCCATTAAACAATTGCGCCACTGACCAGAAAAAACCTAGTCTAAAGTCAGTGGCGCGTTGCGCGTTGTTCATTCTGCTATTTTAAGGGCGCATGCTTGACCATAATGTATAGCGTGCACAACGCGCATACACTTTGCTCATGTAATCTACACAGATGCAACAGTTATTTTTGCAAATCATAAAGTGTTACACTAAAAAAATATTAACACATGAGATGACGGAAATCATTGTGGTGTGCCACGAAGATGTGAAAAAATAGGCATAAATCTAGCTTACAAATGATTCAGGCTAATTGTAATAATTAAGGATAAGACCTGTTTGCCCAATAGTGGCAAGACATATATGGATATAAGGACATCTGACAAATTGGTTTGTCCGTCAAGAACCAGGAAAAAAAATCGACTGAAAAACTGAAAAAACTGAAAGACTGAAAAAAAAAAGACTGTGAAATCACCTTTACCATAATGTACAACATTACAACTTCACTTCTCTGTCTTTCACTGCTCTTACAAGCACATCAGTCTCCTCGGCTGTGAACCGCTCCTGGCGTGCGCCTGGTAAATACGCCATAATAATAGCAATCCATAATGGAACTTGCGCACCTGCTTTTAAAGGGAATGTTGGATGACACTCGGATTGGTTTATTCACGTTACGCCCAAACCACACCTATGAATAATGAAGCTACTTCAGACCAACCCATTTTAGATTTGCGCCGGGCGCAAGAGCCATTTATCCCGCCGGGAAAATAGCAACAGCGCCGAGACCCGCCCACAAAGTTACTTGCGCTTCGCGCTTTAACACTTGCGTTTCAGATCGTTAAAATAGGGCCCAATGTGTATTGTGAAAAGCGCTATACAAATAAATTTGAATTGAATTGAATTGAATATTGGTTAAATGCCGGCAAAGTAGAACACGGAAGCAGCTTGAAGCGGAAAGCGAGTGTATGTCTGTAGTCTGGAGGTATTATAAAGTTGATGACAACAACATTGCCATAGAAAACTGTGAGATATGTAAACTTGGAATTTCAAGAGGCGGAAAGGAAAAGGCTACATTTAACACAACAAACCTGATACGGCACCTCAAACACAAACACCCGACACAATACAGCGAGTTTACCCAGGCAACCCAGCTGAAGACGAGTCAGCTCACGCTGCAGGAGAGTTTGAAGAGGAGAGAAAAAATGCCCTGTGACAGCGCGAAAGTGCAGGACATCACAGCCAAGATAGCACAAATGATCGCAATGAGTGGCCTGCCATTCGCCTTTGTAGAGAACCCTGGATTTCTTATGCTTATAGAGCAGGTAGAACCTCGATTTGAAATGCCGTCTCGCCACTATTTCACAGATAAAGCTCTGCCAGCCATTTATAAGAAGATTTCTGACAAACTACTTGTCCCTGTTATCAGATGTACCCCATGTTTCGTTCACCACAGACATCTGGAGTTCATCCGTAGCTCCCCTGTATCTACTAAACCTTACCGCACAATGGATTGACTCAAGTTTTGAATGGGTGTCCCTTATTTTGCCACACTGAAGGTGGCAACCCTACTCACAGAGGTGCTCTGTTTGTTATTGAGTTGTTGAATGTTAATATAAGGTGAATAAAAAAAAATAAGGAACATCCTGGATCTGTTTTTTCGCTCTTCTTTATTCTTTTTTTATGTATTATAGAAGTATCAGATCGGGACTCAAATCAAATGACTCGGACTTGAGGGCAAAAAAACCTGATTGGGACATCCCTACTAATAGTTATCAAACACCTTTCTTAACTGCATAAATAATAAATAATAAATGAAATAAATTAATTAATTCTCTGTTCCCGTTGTTCTTTGATGAACATTAAAGCTTGACCACAGCGTAATCTTCAGATAAAAAGCACGCACTTTGTCTTGCATATGGACTATGTATGTGTCACGCCCTTGCATGCTTTGGTAAGCACATTCAGATGACAAAAAATGTCAGCCATATATGCAAGTTTGAGAATCCAGGCTGCATTTTTAAAACGGTCGGCCAGCTGATGTTTTTCAGACAAGAGAAACTCTGCAATCTCCCTCCGCAAACTCATACACGCGGTTCAAAACTGCCCCCCGTGAAAGCCAGCGTACGTTTGAGTGAAGCAGCAATCCATCAAAACGGGCTCCCATTTCTTTACACAGAAGAGCAAACAGTCTGTGTTTTAAGGGGCGTGCTTTAATGAAGTTTACTACGTGTATTATGTCCTGTAGTACCAGATTAAGCTCATCATCCAACCGTTTAGCCACCAGAGCTTCTCGATGAGCATACAGTGCGTGAACGGCCTTCTGGTTTATGAGAGCCGTCACCCCACTGTTCTTCCCAGTCATAGCCGCGGCCCCGTCAGTACACACACCCACGCAACGATTCCAGTCAAGTCCATTTGAATCAATATATTCGTCCACCACTTGAAAAATCTCTTTCCCGGTGTTCTGCTTTCAAGTTCTTTACAAAACAGTAATTCCTCAACGAACATTTCTTGGGAAATGAATCGTATGTACACAAGTAACTTGGCAACTTTAGCCACATCCGTACTTTCATCAAGCTGCAGTGCAAAACATTCGCTAGCTCTCACCTGGTCCAGCAGTTGAGCAGACACATCCTCAGCCATGTCTCCAATACGTCTGCTCACAGTGTTATCAGAGAGTGGTACAGCGTCAATTTTCTTGGCAGCATCCTCACCCAGTAACTCTTTAACAATGTCTTTGGTAGCTGGTAGTATCAAATCTTCCCCAATTGTGTGCGGCTTCTTAGCTCGCGCAATGTGAAAGGAGGCCAAAAATGATGCCCTCAATGCTTTCTCAGGAACGGTAGCTTGCCGCACGAATGTTGCTGACTGCCTGTTCGAATGTTCTTCCTTTCTTTTAAAAAAGTCTATTGGTTTTTCGGCCTCTGCTGGATGCTTCTGGTTCAGGTGACGTTTAAGTTTTGATGGTTTTAAGCATTCGTTGGAGAGGATCTCAGAGCAAAGAACGCATTTGGGGCACTCGTGTCCATTTTTCTGGATGACGCAGGTAAATCCATACTTTATGTATGCTGCCTCATACCTACGGGTCTTACTCGGCCAGGAGTTTGTTTTCTGATTTTTTTTATCTGAGGTTTCGATAGCTGGCTCGTCAGGTTTTTTCCTTTTTAAAAATCGATCCATTTTGATAAAGTTTTGACATAGAGCTAGCCAGCTTATTAACGTTTAATTAATAGCTGAAACACTGAACACTGGCGGTTGTTACCAAGGCAACACTGACAGATAACGTGATGTTGTACCCAGCCAATCAGAAAGATTAGCATTAAAAGTTTAATGCTCAGATATCAACAAATTAATATAATGCTATTTCATAAAAATACTCATAATAATATAAATATTTATATATAATTTTTTTTTGTGCTTTTTTCTTCCAACTTGCTGCGGCCCCCCTGGCGACCCCTGGCGGCCCCCACTTTGAAAACCACTGGTCTAAGTGGTGTCTGCAAAATAACATAGGGTTCATAGACAATTGAAAAAGTTTTTGGGGCAGACCTGACCTGTTGAAGAAGGATGGCATCCATCCCTCCTGGGGTGGTGCCGCTCTTCTCTCTAGTAATTTGGCACATAGTCTTAGAGCTAAACCTTGACTCACTAGGGCCCAGGTCAGGAAGCAGACAAACTGGCTAAACGACCGTCTGCTAGCTGTCTCACGTTACCGGAGTCAGATAAATCCTAGCACATAGAGACTCCTAGATATTATCATATAGAGACTGTGTCTGTTCCCCGGATTAGTAAATACAAAAAAACATCAAAACCATTCAACAGTAAAAATTTAATTGATGTCCAACAAATTAACAAAAGATATAATACAGATGAACAATTGATAAAGCTTGGGTTGCTGAATATTAGATCCCTTTCCCCAAAAGCGCTTATTGTTAATGATATTATTACAGATAATAATCTAGATGTGCTGTGTTTGACAGAAACCTGGCTAAAACCTGACGACTACATTACCTTAAATGAGTCCACCCCCAAGATTATTGTTATAAACATGAGCCGCGTCTGAAAGGTAAAGGGGGAGGGGTTGCTGTAATTTATAATAATATCTTCAGTATTACTCAGAAGTCTAGTTTCAAATATAATTCCTTCGAAGTTTTGGTGCTTTATGTAACGCTATGTAGTGTACATGATAAAACCCGTTCAACATTTGTGTTAGCTACTGTATACAGGCCACCAGGGCATAATACAGACTTTATCAAAGAATTTGCTGATTTTCTATCAGAGTTAGTACTGGCCGTAGATAAAGTACTAATTGTTGGTGATTTTAATATCCATGTAGACAACGGAAAAGACGGATTGGGATTAGCATTTAAAGACACACTAAACTCTATTGGAGTTAGGCAACACGTGTCAGGAGCCACTTATCGCCATAATCATACTTTAGACCTAATATTGTCACATGGAATAAATGTTGATAACGTTGAAATTCTGCAGCAGAGCAATGACATCTCAGATCATTACTTAGTATCATGTATACTTAATTTAGGTTGCAAAGCCCTCGCTTCAAAAATGGCAGGACAATCACTGCCGCTACTAAAGATTGCTTTTTAAATAATCTCCCTCATCAGTATCATCTGCTCAGCATCCCAGATAATATAGAAGAACGCGATGTTGCAACAGAAACGTCCGGTTACGTATGTAACCCTCGTTCCCTGAGGAGGGAACGGAGACGTACGTTAGTGACTAACGAATGGGGGTTTCGCTTAGAAGCCAATCATCTTCTTCGTATTCAACAGCGCCCAATGGCAGTGCCAATGCCATGGGCATGCGGAATTTGCATGCGTAACTCCGCCCCACCTCGTGGGTATATAAGGAAGTACGCTGGCAACATCGCATTATGTTACTGCTGCAGGAGCCAAGACTGAACTCCGCGTTCCAGGCAGCACAGCTGACGTGGCTAAGGAAACGTACGTCTCCGTTCCCTCCTCAGGGAACGAGGGTTACATACGTAACCGGACGTTCCCTTTCGTTCAGTCACTACGACGTACGTTAGGGACTAACGAATGGGGGATCCTGTACAACAGCGCCACTCAGCTGTCATCCAGTGCCCTGCGTAAGTGTGAGATCCCGCCACTTAAGGCCCTAGGACTCCCACTTATCACAGGATTACCAAGGTACACTGGGAAGCATATCCCAGTGAGGGAATGCCAAGATGCCTACCCGTGGGGAGGACTTAGAGAATACACATATGACCCGCTAAGGGCTGCATATGGAAGATCTCTAGGGTACCAGCCGAAGGTGGATTTTTAACCCTAGGTGTGGCAGGGACTTGCCAAGGGAAAGACACCTGCTCACTGAGGAGGCTTACGGTGGGAATACTCGTGTGGGGGTCGCCGGAGGGGAACCATGCACACGGAGCACCTGGCCGGACATGAGGGTCTGGGCTCGAGAGGGCAGACTGAACTGATGTCGGCGTAAGCAGTGCTGGAGGAGCTCAGGGCTCTCGGGGAGCTCACCTGAGGAAAATATCGCACGTATCCAGTCCTGGGAGTGGAATGGCGAGCAAGCGAAGACACCTGAGCCTGGTCCATTACCGGCCCCTCGGGGGGGCGAGTACAAAGTCGGACACTGGCTCCACTCGGAGATTGTAGAATCTGGCGAATGTGTTGGGTGTCGCCCAGCCTGCAGCTCTGCAGATGTCTGTTAGCGAGGCGCCATGCGCTAGAGCCCAAGAGGAGGCCACACTCCGGGTGGAGTGTGCCCTCACACCAAGGGGACATGGTCGGCCTTGCTGCTGGTAAGCCAAAACAATGGTGTCCACTATCCAGTGAGACAACCTCTGCTTTGAGAGAGCACTTCCCTTCTGCTCTCCACCATAACAGACAAAGAGCTGGTCTGAGGTCCTGAAACACTGCGTCATGTCTACGTAGGCGCGGAGAGCGCGTACTGGACAGAGCAATGCCAAGGCTGGGTCTGCCTCCTCCAAAGGCAGCGCTTGCAGGTTCACCACCTGATCTCAGAACGGAGTGGTGGGAACCTTAGGCACATATCCGGGCCGGGGTCTCAGGATCACGTGAGAGTTAGCCGGCCCGAACTCAAGGCACGCTTCGTCAACCGAAAATGCTTGCAGGTCCCCGACCCTCTAAGCGAGGCCAATGCGGTCAGCAGAGCCGTCTTCATAGACAAGAACTTAATCTCGGCCGACCGCAAAGGCTCAAGGGAGGCCTCTGCAGAGCACTTAAGACTACTGAGAGGTCCCAAGAGGGAACGAGAGGAGAGCTAGGAAGATTCAGTCTCCTCGCCCCCCTCAGGAACCTGATGATCAGGTCGTGCTGCTACTTACCTTTTTGTCTCCCAGGAGATCGTGGTAGGCAGATATTGCGGCCACGTACACTTAAGAGTGGAAGGAGACAGCCTTCGTTCCACCCCCTCCTGGAGAAACGATTGCACAGACCCGATCGGGCATTACCAGGGGTCTTCTGGGCGGGAAGACACCATGTGACGAAGAGGTTCCACTTCAACGCATAGAGGTGTCGTGTAGACTCTGCCCTAGCGGAAGTGATGGTAGCGACCACCGCAGGTGGAGGGCTACTCAAACCAGCCGCGTCCCGCCCAGAAGCCACACGTGGAGCTTCCAGAACGCTGGACGCGGGTGCCAAAAGGTGCCCCGTCTCTGAGTGAGAAGGTCTTGACTCAGAGGAATAGGCCAGGGAGGGGCTGTCGCAAGGAGTAGCAGTTCTGAGAACCAGGTCCGGCCGTGCCAACGGGGCGGCCAACATGACCTGCTCCTTGTCCTCCCTGATCCTGCACAGTACCTGTGCGAGAAGGCTCACTGGGGGAACGCATAATTGCGTAGCCCCGACGACCAGCTGAGCGCCAGTGCATCCGTGCCGACCATAGGTAAGGGAATAATACAGGGAGCAATTGGAAGAGTCCTGGGAGGCAAACAGATCTACCTGTGCGTCGCCGAACCGTTCCCATATCAGCTGGACCGTCTGGGGATGGAGTCTCCATACTCCAGGAAGAGGCTGAAGCCGTGAGAGCTCGTCGGCTGCACGGTTCAGGTCTCCCGGGATGTGGACAGCATGAAGGGACCTCAGATGCTTCTGACTCCATAAAACGAGATGGCGGGCGAGTTGAGACATACGGCGGGAGCGTAGACCGCCCGGCCGTGTCGTCTGTCCTGACTAGTACATGTTGACCCTTCAGCAACGCTCGGAAGCGGTGCAGGGCGAACCGTACTGCCAGCAACTCGAGGCAATTGACACGCAGAAGGCGCTGGGGTCCTATCCAGGAGCCCGTGGCTGCTTGTCCATTGCACATGGCACCCCAGCCCGTGGATGATGCATCTGTTGATACAACAAGATGCCTGGAAACTCGTTCTAAGGACACTCCGGTCCGTAGAAAACTGAGGTTCGACCACGGGGAGAGAGTCTGTAAGCAGGCCCGAGTCACTTGTACCCGGAGCGTGCCAGACCGCCATGCCCATCTCGGGACTCGATCGCGTAGCCAGTGCTGAAGCGGTCTCATATGAAGCAATCCGAGCGGCGTTACCGCGGCTGCAGATGCCATATGCCCCAGGAGCCTCTGAAATGTTTCAGTGGAACCGCATTCTTGCCCTCGATTTGACGAAGGGAAGTCAGCAGAGACTGCGCGCGCGCGCTCGAAAGCTGCGCGCACATGGCGACCGAGTCGATATCCATACCGAGAAAAGAGATCCTCTGCGCGGGGCAAAGTTACTCCTCTCCCAGCTGACCCGAAGGCCCAGACGGGCTAGGTGATGGAGCACCAAATCTCTGTGTCCGCAAACCTGCTCTCGAGAGGGACCCAGTATGAGCCAGTCATCGAGGTAATTCAGGATGCGGACCCCGTGCTGCCGAAGGGGCGCAAGGGCTGCCTCGGCAATCTTCGTAAAGACGCGAGGGGACAGAGATAGCCCGAATGGTAGAACTGCGTACTGATATGCCCGCCCCTCGAAAGCAAACCGTAGGAACGGTCTGTGTCGAGGCAAAAAGGAGACATGGAAGTAGGCTTCCTTCAGGTCGATCGCTGCAAACCAATCGTGTGGACGAACGCCTTCGAAAAGGCGTTTCGCTGTCAACATCTTGAACGGAAACCGGTGGAGGTAACGGTTCAAGACGCGCAGGTCCAGGATCGGTCAAGCCCACCGGTCTTTTTGGGTACAATGAAGTACGGGCTGTAAAACCCGGAATTCACCTCGGCTGGAGGGACAGGTTCGATCGCACCCTTCGCCAGTAGGGTGGCAACCTCCGCTCGCATGACGGGGGCATTAGCCCCGATCATAGTGGAACGGACTCCCCGGAAGCAGGGAGGAACCTGCGCGAACTGAATCGCGTAGCCGCACCTGACTGTCTTCGCGACCCAACGGGACAGCCCTGGAATCTGAAGTCAGGCTCCCAGGAACTGCACCAGCGGGGTCAATCGGACTACAGGTGTACCCGGAGTGGGGCAGCGATGCAGCGTTACCGACCCGGACAAGGGAGGCTGTTGGGCGTCCCGGTGTGGGGGTGCGGTTAACGGCTGCGTCCTGACAGAGGAGACCAGGGAAGGACGCGCGTTCCACTGGGGTCTGCTCTGCCAGGAGGCTGGCGACAGAGAGGGATGCGAGTGGCGGGACCCGTGGGTGGCGCGCACTGTCATCACCGGTCTCTGGGTCCTCAGAGACAGGAACCTGAGTTCTTCCCGAGCGCTACTAGCCCGGGGGCCAGCAGCGGAAGGATTTTCCCCCGGCCCTCCACCGGGGGAAGGAGAGGCCCTGCTACCATCCCCTGGGAAGAACTGGAACCCATCTCTGAGTTGTCCACCTCCAGCGTGGCGTTTAACCAGTCTGGGGAGCGGACTGGGCGACATCCTCAACCACCTCCACGGCGCGGCCCAGGTTAAAGCTGCTGCTGGGGCCGGGCGGGAAGAGGGAGGGCGCCCTCGGCGGCGAGCGGACTGAGGCGACTGAGCCGGCGGCTGGTGCAGCAGCTGGCCGCCGGGGCAGTACGTGTTACAGCCTCAGTCTGCTCTGGGGCGGCCGAGAACTGTTGGGCGCAGTTCCCAGCCGCGCCGCCGAAGAGGCCAGCCTGGGATATGGGTGAGTTGAGGGGGCGGGCCCACTCAACGTCCTCCAAATCACCAGGTAAGGCCAGGTGTTCTCCCGGACCACAGCTGTGGACATCTCCCGACCCAGGGAGCGTGTGGCCACCTTCACCGCCCGGGGGCGGGATCAGTCGCGGCACGCAGCTCAATGAAGAGCCCTGGGTCGGCTCCACCCTTGTGCATGTGCAAAGGGGCGGCGGCCTGCCCGTAGCTCTGCAGGACCACGCCACCGAAGTAGACGAGCCCACAGGCTTTGGGAGGGTGCTTAGGACAGCCACACCACGCCACGTCAAGCCCTCTGTGGACACCGTAGTGCGCAACAGAGAGTTCAACAGTGGGGGTGAGGGGGCCCCAGTGTACCCTAGGCCGCGGCCCCATCAAGGGCAGAGAAGGCGGAGGAGGCCACCAAACGATCGCGGGAAGCACGGGGACTTCCAGGACCGCGTGATCTCCTCATGCACCTCGGGAGCGAAAGGCATTGGGGGCGGGGCCCAACAGCTGTCGGGTGCCGTCCCCAAAAACCAATCGCGCAACCACGAGCACTCGCGACTGGGCGGAGTTCCACACCAGCGCGAGACTCGCGGCTGCCCGAGATAACATGGCTGTCAACCTTAGGTCGGATCAGGCAGTGCTGACACACCCGGAGGCGGAGCACAACTCCTAATCGTCATCCCCAAAGGACTCCAGCCCACCTTGGGATGCGGCGATCGACATCTCACTGCTATCTGGAGCGTGAACGAAACGAACGAGGCGTCAGAGACGGGCCGCTGTTTCAGTCCAACACTCGCGGGTTAAAGCAATGTGCAAGAGGGGGCGTGGCCCGAGGAATGATCGTCGGGGTTCTTAAACCACGGCACCGCACTCAGGTCACCCTGGCCACCAGCCAAAGTACCACCTCACTCGGAGACGGTAGATTGGGGTGTGGCAGAGGGGACTCTCTCTCCTCACGGAGATCACTGAGTCTCGACCGCAACATCGCGATGGTCACGTTCCCGCAGTGGGAACATGACGCATCCACAAACACTGCCCGAACGTGCTGAAGCCCAAACACATCGAGCAGTGAATGTGCCCATAGACAGCAACGGAGATCGATCGCACCCGGAAGTGCACGGGCGAACCGTCTTGAAAAAGACGTGCCACGCGCAAGCTCTTTTTGTGAGAGGAAAGCTCTGCAGAGTGCCGAAGCGCCCAGGGAAACACATACACAGCTGTTGCAGATCACTGCACAGATCAGCAGGCAGGCAGCATGAGATCGCTGGAACGCGCCGTCACACCAACACCCTGGAGAACCGCTCGCCTCGCAGACTGAAGAGAAGACTTCAGAATTCAGGCTTGAAGGAGTGAAGAGATACTCTTGGCTCCAAAGTAGAAACATAATGCGATGTTGCCAGCGTACTTCCTTATATACCCACGAGGTGGGGCGGAGTTACGCATGCAAATTCCGCATGCCCATGGCATTGGCACTGCCATTGGGCGCTGTTGAATACGAAGAAGATGATTGGCTTCTAAGCGAAACCCCCATTCGTTAGTCACTAACGTACGTCGTAGTGACTGAACGAAAGGGAACTATTGACTCTCTCTTTTCCAGTACTTTAGACACAGTTGCTCCTCTGCGCTTAAAGAAGATTAAAGAAAATAGTCCAACGCCGTGGTACAACGAGCACACCCGGGCCCTTAAAACAGCAGCCAGAAAAATGGAGCGCAGCTGGAAGAAAACAAAACTAGAGGTCTTTCGTAATTCGTGGAAAGAGCACATGATCACATACAGAAAGGCCGTAAAAACTGCTAGATCTGCTTATTTCTCAACTCTCTTGGAAGAAAACAAACACAACCCAAGGTATTTATTCGATACAGTGGCTAAATTAACCAAAAATAAAGCTTCAACTTCTGATGATTGTAAACAGCACAGCAGTAATGACTTTATGAACTTCTTCACATGTAAGATTGATAATATTAGGAAGAAAATTTTAACCATGCAGCCGTCTACTACAGTATCACATCAGACAGAGTATTGTAATGTCACTAAGGAAAAATTACACTCATTCACTGCTATAGGAGAAGAAGAATTGGCTAAACTCGTTAAATCATCAAAATGAACAACATTTATGCTCGACCCTATACCGACTAGGCTATTAAAAGAGATGCTACCAGAGGTCATAGATCCTCTTCTTAATATCATTAATTCATCTTTGTCAGTAGGATATGTACCGAAAACTTTTAAGTTGGCTATTATTAGGTATTAGTGGAATTGCTTTATCATGGTTTAAATCATACCTATGCGACCGTTATCAGTTTGTAGTAGTAAATGAAGATATGTCACACCGATCGCAAGTTCAGTATGGAGTACCACAAGGCTCAGTGCTAGGACCGCTGCTCTTCACCCAGTACATGCTACCACTGGGAGATATCATTAGGAAGCATGGCGTTAGTTTTCATTGTTATGCTGACGATACTCGGCTCTATATTTCTTCACGCCCTGAAGAAACTTACCAATTCACAAGATTAATGGAATGCAGAGCTGATATAAAACATTGGATGACTGGTAATTTCCTGCAACTCAATTCAGAAAAAACTGAATTTTAAAAAAACTGAACAAAAAAGCTCCACAAGTAGTAACCTAGAATACTGTCTAACACTTGATGGCTGTTCTGTCAAGTCCTCGTCGTCAGTGAGGAACCTGGGTGTGCTCTTTGATACCAATCTTTCGTTTGAAAGCCACGTTTCTAGCATCTGTAAAACTGCTTTCTACCATCTTAAAAATATATCTAAATTACGGCACATGCTCTCAATGCAAAATGCTGAACAGTTAGTTCATGCGTTCATGACCTCAAGGCTAGATTATTGTAATGCTCTACTGGGTGGTTGCCCTGCTCGCCTAATAAATAAACTCCAGCTGGTCCAAAACGCAGCAGCTCGAGTTCTTCATACCAGGAAGTATGACCATATTAGCTCAGTTCTGTCAACACTGCACTGGCTGCCTATTAAACATCGCATACATTTTAAAATCTTGCTTATTACTTACAAAGCACTAAATGGTTTAGCTCCCCAATACTTGAGTGAGCTCTTAACACATTATACTCCATCACGTCTACTGCTGTCTCAAAATTCTGGCCAGTTGATCATACCGAGAATATCCAAATCAACTGCAGGCGGTCGATCCTTTTCCTATTTAGCTCCTAAACTCTGGAACAGCTATGATACCAAAAAAGGACAATTTATGTTGATAATTATTTTTGTGCACAAGTCTTTATTTATTTTAATTAAGTTAATTATTTCTTTCTTTTTTAGTTATATCTTTTTATTTTCAAATAGTTCAATTGAGACCACTACAAATGAGCAGTGTTTTGCACATTTATGGAGTTTTAAATGGTTATATGCACTGTTTTCACTACATTTGTTTGAATCACTACATTTTAGTGATGATAAATATTTGCAATAAATTTAGTCATGGATATTATCATTTAAAATGTTCAAAATAGTTTTTTTTTTTAGTGTTTTAATTTTGTATGTGTTTATCTGTTCCAAAGTTGAATAAATCAGACACTGATGGCACAGTGCTCTGTTTTAAGTTTTTTTTTTTCTTTGCGCTGGTAAGGGGGTACTTGGCTGAAAAAATATTTCACATGGGGGGTACATCACTGAAAAAAGGTTGAGAACCTGCTTTAAGTGATCCGGGATCTCCTACCCAAATAAAATTGGAGTGGCGTAGTCAAGAGCAGTTTAAAACAAATAAACATTACTTAGACCCATTACATTTGCTGTATAGTCGGCAGGATTTCTTAAAGGCTTTATTGCTATTATTTGTTTTTCTTTGTTTACGACTGTGTGGGCATATATTATTGTGTAGTGTTTTCTTTTTTTGTGTGTATTGTAAGGTGGGAAAGCAGTGGTCAAGGATTCCAGTCATCGAGGTCAAGCCTGAAGATAACAGCGCCTACTAGGGTTTTTTTTCTTTTCTTCAATTGCTCTGTTCTGAGTGTCTCTGTTTTTCTGTTTTTTATCCTTTTTCCCCTATAGAATGGCAGATGAGGATATGACAGCTCAGTTTAGGGCCCTTACTGAATTTGTGCAACAGCTCCAGGTAGAAAATGCAAAGCTTAGATCAGAGGCAAGTCAGAGTTCATCCTCTGTCCCCACGGGTGTTCTCCCTATCGGGGAACAACAGCCTCCGTCTGCTGGTGCTAGTACTATGAGTAGTTCTCCTATATCAAATCCTGTGGGAACCGTAGAACGTTATGTTTATGTACCACGAGAATGCAAGTGCCCTAGATTTTCTGGTAATTATCCCAAGACTCTTTGACAGTAGAAGATTGGGTTGAGGAGGCCCGACATCATCTGTCCATGCGCCCAATGTTACGTTCTGAGCAGGCTTTGGCCATTTTTGATCTACTGGATGGTGAAGCTAGGACCGAGGTTAGGTTCCGTCCCGTATCTGAATGAGATGACCCTGAGAAGATCTTTAATATACTAACTGGTGTTTATGGGTGTTCTCAGTCTTATATTAATCTCCAGAAGCAATTTTTCCAGCGACGACAACTAGAAGGTGAATCATTAAGAGAGTATTCTCATGCTCTTATGTCCCTCATGGACATGATTAAACGTAAAGATCCAGCATGTTTTGCTAACCCAGACACTATTTTACGAGACCAGTTTATAGAATTTGTGAGCGATGGCATGCTTCGTCGTGAACTACGTCGTCATGTTAGACTAGATCCTACTTTGAGTTTTTTGGATGCCCGACAGGAAGCATTGTGTTGGGTGGAAGAGGGTGATAACCCTGGAGAACAGCGTCCTCGTGCACAGTCTTGTAGTATCACTAATATTACAGAACTCTCAGCCGATTCTAATGCTGTTCTTAGTAAACCTCTAGATCAGGGGTTCTCAACATTTTGCAAGCTGGGCCCCCCCCAAAGCTGGATCATCGCAGTTATTATTATTTTTATTATCATCATCATCAGTAGGCCTATTATCATTACTAGGCTATTGCTATAATTGGGAATTGGCACCAGACCTCTGAAATTAATTTATGCTTTATTATTTTTATTATTACTAGGCCTAATAGTAGGCATCATCTGCATTTTTTACAGAAGCTTGCAGGTAGGTGATGTTAATGTGAGACCTGAGCCTGCTTTGCCTTGCAAAGATCCTCAATTCTTGGTGCACACAGTGTCCTAGTTCTGCTCGATCTCAGTGCAGCCTTTGACACTGTGTGCCACTCCTCGCTCCTTTCACAACTCTCTGCAATGGGCATCACTGGTGCTGCTCTTCAGTGGTTGACCTCGTATCTATCAGATAGACAGCAGTTTGTTAGGATAGGTAAAGATTTATCCAGTACCATGAGTACTATCACTCATGGTGTACCTCAAGGTTCTGTACTTGGTCCTCTTTTATTTCTCATTTATGTGTTGCCACTAGGTCAGATCATCAGATGGCTCTTAGTCTCAGATCAGGAAGGGCTTTTAGTGTTATTGGCCCTAAATTATGGAATATGCTGCCCTCGACTATCCGTAAAGCACCTACTCTCCAGACTTTTAAGTCCCAACTAAAAACTCATCTATTTTCTCTGCTCAGTAATTAATGATCTTACTCTCATCTCCTCTGCCTTCAGGAGATCTCACACTTCCTCATGTTATGCTACATGACTAGTTACTGTTCTCTTTGATTCTATAACTTTGTTGTTGTCGTCTATCTGGAGTTGTTTGTTGTACACCTGCTTGTTTATTTGATATAATGAACAGGTCTGGACTGGACTGTCTTTTTTTATTGTAAATTGATTGTACTCTTGTACTCCATTGTGAAGCGACCTTGGGTTCTTGAAAGGAGCTATACGAAATAAACATATTATTATTATTATTATTATTATTACAGAACAGACTAATACTATCAGTAAATACAAGTTTTATTAATAAGATACAGAAACAATGACACATCACACAGACAATACCGGACACTGAACAAAACACATCAGGAGCGATGATGAGGATGATGATGAGGATGATGATGAGGATGATGATCAGTGTCCATGGTGACAGATTGTGGCGGGAACAGAACAAAGGAAGACATGTGACAGATGAAAACCAAAACAAACAGATCATAATCATGACCATAATCATAAAAATATAAACAATTGCTTTGGAAGAATAGACGTTTCATTGTCATATTCTGATGAATATATCCACCCCGTCATGAGCTGGTCCATCCTGTCATCTTGTAATTCAATCATACATATATAATCCTGTGTGTGTGTGTGTGTGTGTGTGTGTGTGTGTGTGTGTGTGTGTGTGTGTGTGTGTGTGTGTGTGTGTGTGTGTGTGTGTGCGTGTATGTACTGCATCCAAACATCACAGTTTTCTCCAAATAAGAGAAAATACATGTGCAGAGTTTCTTTAAAACACACGGGTTACATCAAATATTTAATGTATTTATAATTTGAAAGCCAACAAATAACCCTGATTAGGAAAGGGACATCACACCTTTAATATAATGTGCATCTTAATATTGCAGTGAGAGCGTATTTAACAGTGATATATATGTCATGACAGGCTGGGCATATCCTGTGGGTCGGCCTATAATTATCTCAAAGCTCACTGATATATTCTCAGTGTATACTATTCATGACAAGACATAAAACAGTTTTTAAAGTGAAGGGGTGTGGCTGTAGTGCTGGATATCAGTCATGTGATCATCACGGCCCAATCACAGCCACCGGACTGATATTCAGATCAACTCTCACTCATGAGATATGGATTAAATATTGGAAACTGATGAAAGCAGGAAGATCCAGACCTACAGGAGTGACGTTTACTGACTATTGACCGCTAAGATCCTCAGAGAGACGGGACTATAATTACAGAAGAATGGAAAGAGTGTGTGAGTGAAGGAGGTTGTGAATGTGTATAGATGTGTGTTAGTTACAGGATCAGAGAATGACACCGTTCCTCTGTCATAGTCCACACACACTCTCACATGATCAAGATGCTGATAAACACGAACACCAGAACCACCAGAATAAAGTGCAACCTCATCCAGTCTATCCTCATACAGGTCACCATCATAATCCACAAACCAGACATCAGTGTTGAGGAAACCTCCTCCCTTCCTCTGCTTTGATGCTGTAGTTACTCCAACAGTCCAGTAATAAGCCTTTTTAACCTCCACATCCCAGCTGTGTGTTCCTGAGTTAAAACCCTCTGAACCCAGAACACAGGAATGGGAGTCAAATCTCTCTGGATTATCAGGAAGAGGTTGTTTGTTCCCGCTCCATCTCACACTGGTCAGATCATCAGACAGGTCGAGATATGGATGAGCCGTATTTGGATCCAGAATCACAGGAGCTGATGAGACACAATCAACAGATGCTTTTATTCTGATCTTCATATCATCATCAAGACTGAACACACACAGATTATTATGAATTATGATCCTGTTGATCAAACACATTTCCTCTGATCTCTGTCAGTGCTGTTATTAGTTTCACACTCGTTTTAACGGCATCAACTACAAACATAAACATGTGATTCATCTGTGTCCCATCCAGAGAAACTGAGGAAAAGTTAAAATAACAATAAATCAATGAGATCTGTCTCTGATCTGTCTATCAGTTTGTGTCATGAAGAACCTTTAACTCTCCACCCATCCATCTTTTCCAGTGTGTGTGTGTGTGTGTGTGTGTGTGTGTGTGTGTGTGTGTGTGTGTGTGTGTGTGTGTGTGTGTGTGTGTGAGTTTGAGTGTGTGTGTGTGTGAGTTTGAGTGTGTGTGAGTGTGTGTGTGTGTGTGTGTGTGTGTGTGTGTGTGTGTGTGTGTCTGCAGTCAGACTCACTGTATTGGACGATGTCCTGCATCTTCTTCCAGACTCTGAACGGCAGGTTGCCCAAGTACCGTGGCACATGAATCAAAGCTCCAGAAGCCATCTGTGGATCCGGCTGTGAGCTCTGGACTCTGGAAGAACATTCAGGAGTCAGAACTGCAGTGGCTTTGGATCAGAACCAGAGAGACCAGAGACAGGAGCAGATCACTCACCTTTCCTTTGAGACTGGAAACTCCTGCAGAACAAACACACCATTTATCATCAAGAACTCAATCAATGAACCAATGATCAACCAATGATCTGAAATCAGACCTTCAGAAAGCAGACGTCACTGGCTCTCATCATCTCCTCCATGTCTTTGATTGTGTGTGAAAGAGCTGAGATGTGTGTGTTCATCTCCTCCAGCTTCTCCTTCATCATCTGCTTCTTCTGCTCCTCTTCCTCCCTCAGTGCAGTGATTGTAGCTTCTTCTTCATCTCTGAGAAACTGATGAAGCTTCTCAAACTGCTGTTTAATCTGACGCTCTGTGTGCTCAGCTTGAGCCTGAAATCACATCACATTCACTTCAATCATCTCCATCCACACACATTAACACTTCACATCATTCATATCAGAGAGAAACTCCGATACCCGACATATAACGGCTCCAGAAGCAGACGCTGCTCGTCATTTACAGAAATAATCTGCTGAAATATATCAAATCATAACTGTATATAGAGATCCTACAGCTGTGATGAAAATGACTCTTGACTCTGTGTCCTCACCTTGATGTGTTGAGCTGTTTTCTCAAACTCTCCTTTAATGTTTTCATTGTGTTGGAGTTTCTCCTGTAAGGACTTCAGTGCTGTATTGAGCTCCTCCTAGAATTGAACAGAAATACAGCTGAAGCTCAAGCATCAAGACAATGATTCAAAGCACAGAGTAAATCCACCTCTGAACGCCTCAGAAAAGCTCAACTCAAGTTCTGGAGTCCTGACTTGAACCCGATTGAGATGATGTGGCAGGACCTTAAACAGGCAGTTCATGCTTGAAAACCCTCCAATGTGACTGAACTAAAGCAGTTCTGCAAAGAGAAGTGGGTCAGATCCAGCAGAGCGCTGTGAAAGACTGATCTCCAGTCAGCTCAAGCATTCGCTGCAGTTATCGCTGATGAAGGGGTGATTAGTTTTTCACACGGGTGATATGAGTTGAAAACGTCTCGGTTACGTATGTAACCCTCGTTCACTGAATGAGGGAATGGAGACTTTATGTCAGTGACTGAAGGTATGGGGGTTTCTCTTAGAAGCCAATCACCTTCGAGTTCTACAAAATGAGTCAATGGCAAAACAATGCCATGGGTCTGTGGAATTTGCATAGCGCAACTCCGCCCCACCTCATGGGTGTATAAGGAGCTGAGTGTGCAATCTTACATTATGTTTATCTGCTTCAGAGCCGAGGATGAGCTCCCCGGCCGTACCAGCGGTACAGTGCTTGTGGCACAGGGACGTAATGACTCTGTTCCCTCCTTCATACGTAACCGAGACGTTCCCTTTCAGTCAGTCACTCCGCGTTACGTCAGACGGAATGGGGGTCCCAATCTAATCTCGCCCCAATGGCTGTCTTCCAGCGTCCTGCGCTGACCTGAGCTCCCTGCCGTGAGATTAGCATGAATGAAGGGCTAGGCTCAATGCAGAATACCAAGGTACACTGGGAAGCATATCCCACGTGGAAATATGCAACCTATTCCCTGCCCGCAGGGAGGACTTAATAATACACATATGACCCACGTATGGGCTGCATATGGAGCACTCTGGGGTATCCAGCCCGCAGGTGGAATGTTTCAACCCCAGGGATGGCAAGGTGTCTTGCTAAGGGAAGACACGTGCTCGGAGGAGACTTACCATGGAAATACACATATAGGGGTTGCCCAACGGGGGAATCATGCACACGGAGGCACCTAGCCTAACACGTGGGCTGACCGAGCGGGCATGCACTCTGGTGTCAGCATCAACAGTGCTGGAGGAACTCAGGGCTTACTGAGAAACTCACCTGAGTAAAAAGGCACACGCATCCAGTCCATGGAGTGGAATGGCACAGGAAGCGATGACACCGAGCCAGTCCTACTTACTGGCCACTGGGAGAGAGTGCACGGGAGGACACTGGCTCTACACAGAGATTATAGAATCTCACGAAGTGTCTGGGGAGGCAAACAGATCTACCGGTGTGTTGCCGAACAGTTCCCAAATCAGCTGAATCGACTGGGGATGGAGTCTCCATTCCCCGGGACATGACTGTTGTCATGAGAGCTCGTTGACTGCACGACCCAGTGACTGGCACCCGGAGGGTGCCCTGTTGCCATACCCATCTCAAGACTCGATCGTGAAGCCAGTGCTGAAGCGGTCTCATGAAGCATATGCCATATGCCCCAAGATTGTATGAAATAACTTCAAAGACGCATTGGGATTAGCATTTAGAGACATTATAAACTCTATTGGAGTTTGGCAACACGTGTCAGGACCCACTCATCTCCATAATCATACTTTAGACCTAATATTGTCACATGGAATAAATGTTGATTTGCAGCAGAGTGATGACATCTCAGATCATCACTTAGTATCATGTACACTTAATTTAGCTAAGGCTGCAAAGCCGCCCCCTCGCTTCAAATATGGCAGGACCATCACTGCCGCCAATAAAGATTGCTTTTTAAATAATCTTCCTCAATCAATCAATCAATCAACTTTATTTATATAGTGCTTTTTACAATGCAGATTGTTTCAAAGCAGCTTCAAGTGTTAAACAGGAAAATAATGCAACAGAATGTGATTCGGCTGTACAGCCCACATTGTCACTGTATGATAATTGAAATGAGCTGATGACATCACCGTTTTCTCCGGAGCGGCTGTACAGCTGAATAAAATTCTGTTGCATTCTTATCCTGTTTAACACTGTGAAGCTGCTCTGAAACAACCTGCATTGTTAAAAGCGCTCTATAAATAATGTTGACTTGACTTGGCTGTGCCAGATCACTGCACAGATCAGACAGGAATTCAGAACTCGCTGGAACGCACCATAGCACAGACACTCTGGAGAGTTGCTCGTCTTGAAGAGAAAGCTCAGAAGGCAAGCGAACACAAGGCTCCTCAGCAGAAACATAATGCCAGATTGCACACGCAGCTCTTTATACCACAAGGAGGGGCGGAGTCGCACTATGCAAATTCTGCAGACCCATGGCATTGTTTTGCATTTGGCTCGTTTTGTATAACTCAACTGATGTAATGCATGATTGACTGAAGGGAACTGTATTCTATGTTTACTGAGTTTACCTTTGTTTTATGTTGTATTTTTTTTTTTAAATGAGAAATACTGAGTGCCTGAATGTGAAATCTGTGTTTATGACTAATTATTGTTCTTTCCATGAGAAACAAGAGACATTTGTCTTACCTTATATGATGAAACCACTTCACTGATGGGTCTGAATTTATGATTGACGTGTTGTCGTGAAGTAAAGCACACTACACACACCGGCTGTTTGTCCTCCAGACAGAAGAGTTTGAGTTTCTCACTGTGTAAACTGCAGATCTCCTCAGATCCTGATGAACGCCTCTCATTTCTCGCCTTCAGGAACGACTCACACAAGTTCTTTAACGCCAGATTAGTTGGAGGTTTATCTTTTGAGGATCTTCTCCTGCAGACGGGACACTCCTGAGTTCTCTTGGTTCTCCAGAACTGTTGAAGACACTCTTTACAGAAACTGTGACTACAGGATAAAACAACAGGAGCCTTGAAGATTTCACAGCACACAGGACAAGAAAGCTCTTCTACAGACAGTGAATCCATTCTCACTGTTTGAGCTCCAGCAATCTGAACTTTACTTTCACTTCCTGAACGACGGCTTCAAACATGAATCACAATGAGAATCACAAAGATCTGCTGTCTGTTCAGAAACAAACTTCACAAACTCCTTCGTTCTCCACTGATCGATGAGAGAGAGGGAGTTGGTATGACAGAAAGGAGAAATAACAAGTCAGTCTCTTCCTGGCAAGTGTTGAGAGAGGGAGGAGTTCATGATCGCCTGTGGGTGTGTTCAAACAGGAACAGGAACAGGATTTCCTCAGCTTGTATTCAAAGTGAACTTGCATTGAAACATTAAAATAGAATGCCCTAAAACATTGGATAAAACACAAAAGAACAATGAAAATACAAAAATATCAACAAATAAATGACCTCAAAACCCTTATAGTGGCTACTCTTGCTAAAAGCCACTGAGAGACTAAGACAGAGACGATATGCATTTGTGCACAGAATATAATATATTGGTGAGGCAAAGAGTTCTTATGATGACTTTTCTTTATTGCACAGACTGATATTTCATGATGGGATAAAGTTTTGTGGTCAAAAAAGAATACATCGTCCCTGCTCAACCCCTCTCCCTCTCAATCTGTGAACAGGTCACTAATATTCACATTACTACGTAATCATGCGAGCCGGTACACGTTAAATACGGCAGGAATTGTCTGTGGGGGGAATGAATAACCAGCGCTCTCTTCCACCCTCAATACCACAACCTAGGTGAGACTTGAGCAAGGCACCGGACCTCCAACTGCTCCCAGGGCACCGCCCACTGCTCTGGGTGTGTGTGTTCACTGCTGTGTGTGTGCACTTGGATGGGTTAAATGCAGAGCACAAATTCTGACTTCAAGCCTCACTTCACTTAAAAATAAATAAATAAATAAAAAGCAACAGATGTTTGGTGTTAATGATTCCAGGTTACGTGGGTCTGTGGATACTTTGGTGATTGGCGACCATTAATAATAGCTTACACTTCACAAAGAACGGTGTGTAGGCCTTCTTCATCCAGACTCTGCACCTTTAAGGTAGAATTTAGAAGTCCTCTCTGGGCTCTGGACAGGGACTGGTATTGATTCTGACCAAAAGTCAATTAGCCAGTGGTCACCTTCTGGTTCTGGTGAGGACTGATTTCCAGGTGTGGCGGCCATCTTGGCTGAAGACTCAGGCATGGCGGCCATCTTCCTTCTTCCCCTCCTCTTTTAAGCTGGTCCAGTAATAGACTCTTGAGCAGCTGAGATTGCCCCGATATGAACCCTCTCGAGTCGGCGGTCGCGCCTGCTCTTTTTTTCTTATCAGTGCCAAAGAGACTCAAATAACTCTGTCGTTTTTTATCATTCAGGCAAGTGTTATACATCATTATAATCTGTTAAGTTTCTATTTTTTGTTTTGTGTACAGTCACAATAAAAACTAAATGTTTTGCTTTGGCAAAATAAAGAAAACAAACATGGCTTTTCTTTATTGCACAGACTGATATTTCAAGATGGGATAAAGTTTTGTGGTCAACAAAGAATACATCGTCCCTGCTCACCCCCTCAATCTGTGAACAGGTCACTAATATTCACATTACAGATTGTGATGGCTAGACGACTGGGTCAGAGCATCTCCAAAACTGCAGCTCTTGTGGGGTGTTCCCTGTCTGCAGTGGTCAGTCTCTATCAAAAGTGCTCCAAGGTTTTCAAGATGGCGGCTTGAAGGACGGTTGTGTGTAGTTAAGCGGTAGTGTCATTTCGTTGAATTCCTTAACATTGCAACCCGTAATCCCAATTTTCACTCTCTCATGTCTTTCACTTTTCACTATGAGCAGAAATAATTACTTTTTGAGACAGTCAGAAAACATGCCACGCAAGAAAACGGCGATTACCAGCTGCCTGGACGAGGCCGATTATCAAGCTGACGGCTAGTGCAAACATTAGCCCTGCGTCTTCGCTTTCTGACGTGGTTGCGGAGATTACAGCCAATATCTCTAAACTCATTGATGAGAAAATGGTTCCAATATCGCAGCTACTACAAATGTATCATGTCAAACTTAAGTTTTTCAACTAAATATCCAAATAAATCTAATTATTAAACAAAATTAACCATATAAACTAAATTACTGATCTAAAGCCCACACTGTCACTGTATGATAATTGAAATGAACTGATGACATCACCGTTTTCTCCGGAATGGCTATACAACTGAATCAAATTCTGTTGCATTATTTTGCTGTTTAACACTGTAAGGCTGCTTTGAAACAATCTGCATTGTTAAAAGCGCTATATAAATAAAGTTGACTAGACTTGACTTGACTAGATGGGCATGAAAAGCGGATCACTGAAGCGGAACCCAGGATATATGCTATGAAAACAGGGGGAGAAGGAAGAATATCCGCATCGTTGGGCTACCCGAGGGTGTGGAAGGAGACAACCCTACACGGTTCTTCGAGTCATAGCTTCCTAAAACTCTTTGCATTGCTTCGAAAGCAGGCCGTATAAAGCTAGAGAGAGTGCACCGCTCACTTGCTCCCAAACCCTCATCTACGCAGCGACCGCGATCTATCTTGGTGAGGTTTCATAACTTCCAAGACAAACAACGGGTGTTAAATGAAAATTGGAGATAACACGGTGATATTCTTTCAGGATTTCTCTGCTTCCGTTCTTCGCAAACGTAAGATGTTCGACGAAGTCAAGAAACGCCTAAAGTCCCTCGGTGCAGAATACAGACAGATCTATCCTGCCCTCCTCAAAGTAAATTTCTGTGGTTCTGTGAAGGTGTTTCTGGACTCATTGGATTTGTCATCTGTTGGTAACACTTGAATTGCCCAATTCGTATCGCAGGCTTTCCAGATAACGTTAATTGATACATTATGGAGTGAGTCCAAAATATTGTGAACTTCACTGAGATTTTGAAACAGGATGACTCAATAGCTTTATTATTCGGTTTATTAAGCTATGCGGGCATTAATGGCGGCACTACCGCTTGACATTTCGATTAGATAGTTAGTCGTTTCCTTTTGTCGTTAGGGAACCTCTTCACTTTACTTTACTTTACTTTACTTTATTTTATAAAAGGACCATGTACAATTTTTAACATAAATGTTTCCATTTCATGTATTGTACCGGATTTAGCTCAAAGCTAATTTTCACCCGCAGTCCTTTGGCAGGTCAACATAAACAATAAAATAACATACCCAATACATATATACACAAATACACAAAAACAAACAATTAAACAGCAACCATGTCAATGTTTACAAAGCTGATTACATTCTAAAAAAGATTTCAACTGCATTTTAAAAATTCCAATAGATTTACACCCTTTTATATCTTCTGGCAAAGCATTCCAGTTATTCGTCGCTTTCACAGCAAAAGACGATTGTCCAAAAGCAGAACGACGAAAAGGAACAGCACAATTTCTCATAGATGATCTAGTAGATCTTTCAGAAATATTAGGACGGAAACCAACAAAATCATTGAGTACCGAAGGAGCCAAACCATTTACAATTTTATAAACCATACACAAATTTTTAAAAAGCACATAATTTTCAAAACTCAATAATTTGTATTTCTTCAAAATGCTACAATGATGAAAATGTTTAGGTTTTTTATCGAGAGTTTTTAAAGTTTGTTTATATAGGGATTTTAAAGGCTTAACCACATTTTCACCAGCTTGACCCCAACATGTGAGACAATACGAAATATGAGACAGAATTGTGGCATGCATAAAAGTGTTGGCTACCAGTGATGCGCGGGTTGATCCAAAATGAGCGGGTGCCCGCGGCCACCCGCGGTTACCCGCGGTTACGAGTCATCCAAAAATATTTTTAATGATATTCGGGTCACGGTCGGTCGGATCGTCAATAAATCCTTATTTACCTTTTGAATGTTGAGCGTTATTAACTTTTGAATAAATGCTGGCGCGGGACAAAATGCCCGATTTCCCAAAACGTTGAACTGAGCAATGCCATTGTACCATTTTAATAGGCTACTTTTAAACGCATTTAAAGTCAGTTTTATGTATTTTCTGAGAGGGGGCGGGATTTTTGTTGGGAAAGTCGGGGGAGAGACGCACACTTCGATTAGACTGGATAAACACATGCAGCATCTTAATTGTTAAGAAAATTAAACGAAATTAATGAATAAATCAAGCCTGTATTACATAACACTAGGCTATATCATACAGCATTCAGAAAAATAACAGTTTGCGCTCCTAAGGGCTTTCACACTTTTCCAAATGTTTTCCAAATGTTTTCCAAATGTGGGCTGATGAATTCTTCAAGCCGGGTCGAAACATAAACATCGCGTTCATCAATAATATGCATCTGGAGCTGAAATGGAAAATGATGGGCCGCCTCAAGAACGGCCTGCTCTCGCCGCTGCACCTCTGAGCACCACGCCAGGGCCTGAAACATTTTCTCAATGGCCCAATGAGCTACGATGAGCATTTAGGCTACTACTTTAAAAAAATGCGGGTCAGGAAGCGGGTCGGGTACAATATTTTCTTCTTTTTTTTTGCGGTCCGAGTTTGCGGGCGGGTTAGTTGAAAACGTCGGTCGGGTGCGGGTTGTTTATACATTGACCCGCGCATCACTGTTGGCTACATCAACAGAAAGACAATTTCTAATTTGTCTGAAATTTGCTAAATTATATTTAATATTCCTCACCATTTTCTTGACATGTTTTTTAAAGCTATGATTTGAATCCAATATTACACCAAGATAATTGAACTCATTGACTAATTCTACATTCCTTTAGTTTTACCAATATTCAAGGTCAAACATGAATTCTCCACCCAATGTGTAATTTGTTCCATGGCAACATGTAGCTTTTCAGCTGCTAGCTCTGCGGTTTTTGCATGCGTAAAAATAACAGTGTCATCAGCATACATTTGCACTTGTATCCCATTACACTGAGGCGGGATATCATTTACATAAAGACTGAATAATAAGGGGCCTAACACTGATCCTTGGGGTACTCCCATTGTATAATGCAAATTACTAGACTTAACCCCTTTAATTTTTACACATTGTTCTCTGTTTGATAGATACAAGGATATCCATGCTAGGGCATCAGATGAAAAGTGGAAATTAGATAATTTCGAAAGTAGAATTTCATGATTAACGGTATCAAAGGCTTTACGCAGATCTAAAAATATGGCACCAACTAATCCCCCTTTGTCAACTTTAGATTTTATTTGCTCTATTAAATGTAATGTAGCTGTTTCAACAGAGTAATTAGCTCTAAAACCAAACTGCATACAGTGTAACCCAGATTTCACTGTTTTCAAATAGGATGTCAGTTGTTCAAAAACAATTTTTTCTGCTACCTTTGAGAGTACTGGTAATATACTTATCAGTCTATAATTACTAACTTCATGATGATCTCCAGATTTAAAAATAGGAGTAACAACAGCTTGTTTCCATGTATTGGGAAAAACACTATGTTCAAATGACAAATTAATTAAATGAGTAATAATAGGAGTTAAAATATCTTTATGAGTTTTTACAAACATAGTATCCAATTGATGAACATCTTTACATTTTGAATTTTTTAATGAACTAATAATTGTGTTAACTTGCATTTCATTAGTCTTAATGATATCAAAACTTGTACTCCCAACATCATTCGGAAACATATTTATTTCCCCCTTTACAAATTTTTCTCCTAATTCACTAACAGAATTAATAAAAAAGCTATTAAAAATAGTAGCAATTGCATAATTATCTTCAACGGTCTTTCCCTTAACTCGTAGCTTAAAATCTTCTTTAAATGTTGGCTCCCTCCGACAAAGCGTGTTTACATTTTTCCAAATTAGCTTACTATTACCTTTTGCCTCACTCATTAAATGAAGATAATAAATAGATTTAGCTACTCTCATTTCTCGGATAACTTTATTTCGCAAACCTTTTAGCAAAACAAATCTATATATCTTCCAGACTTAATAGCGTTCTTTAAAGCTGAATCTCTATGTCACTGGCGCTCTCGTTACGCAATGGGAGGTAAAGTGTGTAAGTCTGTTAATGTTCAACAATTCCTGTTCGAGTTCGTGTTTTTTCTTTTTTTTTTCTTTTCACTGTTAGTTATTCGCTCTCTGTCTATTGGCTTGGCTCACCAACAACTTGTCTGGCTGACATTCATATCACTCAAATTGTACATTTGTATTGCATTACATCTAATATATACTTATGTTAAAGTTAAATGTTTGTTCATGGAATGTTAATGGTATTCATACACCTGTCAAGAGAAGAAAGGTTTTGACTTATTTAAAAAAGGAGGGAATACACATCGCTTTACTGTAGGAGACCCATTTAAATGATCAGGAGCATTCTAAACTGTCACGGGGGGGTTTGGTCAGGTTTTTTTCTCATCTTTCACTTCAAGGAGCAGAGGCGTAGCTGTTTTAATTAAGAAAGGTGTACCATTTCAATCGGTAGAGGTCATTAGGGACACAAGAGGGCGCTATCTAATGGTAAAGGGGTCATTATATGGGGAAGAGTTTGCTTTTATGGAGGTTTATTGGCCTCCTGGTCATCCAGGTGATTTTTTGAATGTGGCTTTTTCTAAATTAGCAGATTGGGGAGATAAGAGGTTATATATTGGGGGAGACTTTAATTATCACTTATGCCCCATTACAGATAAATTCCCAGCAGCTAAACCATTATTATCAACGCAAGCTAAAACTATTAAGGCTCTCTGTGAAGACTTTGATTATGTAGATGTTTGGAGGACCTGCCATCCTACAGAACAGGGGTATACTTTTTTTTCAAGGGTTCATAGTTGATATACTAGGATAGATTATATCTTTTCTCCAAAAAATATGTTGGAGCATGTAATGTCCTGCAATAAAGGGAATATATCTATATCCGATCATGCAGCAGTTTTTGTGGAATATATTCCTTTGGGAACCAAAATACTCAGTCGAGAAGCTGGAGATTTCATCCCTTCATTTTGGAAGACCATAATTTTATATCATATTTTACAGAGGAATTTAATTATTTTATGTCTATAAACTCTGCTTCAACCGAAGACCCATCCTTATTATGGGAAACTCTTACTATATCATATACGCTAAGTAAAAGACGTAGACAAGCCAGACAGAGAAAGTTATTAGAATCTAAGCTTAAGGATGCAGAGAGATTATACATTAAAAAACCATCCCCAGTTAAGATGAAGGAGATCTCTGCGCTTCGATCTGCTTAGGAGTCTCTCTTAAAAAAACAGGCAGAAGGGAAAATTCGTTATGCCAGGCAGAAACTGTATGAACATGGGGATAAGGTGGGGAAATATTTAGCATATTTAACAAAGAAAAAATCTGATTCTCAATCTATTCTGTCCATTGTGGATGGGAGTGGTAAACGCTTTTTCGACAGTCTATCTATTAATAATATATTTAAAGACTGGTTTGAAAATTTATATAAATCAGAATTAGATGGGGTTACAACACACTCCACAGAATTAGTTTTTTCTACCCTCAACCTTCCCACTCTATTAGAAGATCAGATTTCCTTCCTCAATGCCCCTATATCTAAAAAGGAAATTCTAGAGGCCATAAAGAGTTTAAAATCTGGGAAAGCACCTGGCCCAGATGGGCTTAGTAGTGAGTTTTACAAAGAATTTAGATACCTATTAGTTGACCCCTTATTAAATATGTTCAATGACTCATTCGGAAAAGGCCGTTTACCACAGTCCCTGAGAGAGGCAATCTCGTTGCTGAATGTAGATTTAAAGATTCTTTCCAATATCCTAGCAACACGATAAGAAGGCCTGCTCCCCGCTCTAATTAAAGATGACCAAACAGGTTTTATTGTAGGACATAACTCGGTCAATAATATGCGCCGCTTATTGAATGTGATACAGTTTTCTAAACAACAGTCAATAGATGGTCTTGTGATCTCTTCAGATGCGGAGAAGGCATTCGATCGCATCGAATGGCCCTACTTATTTCATACACTACATAAATTTGGTCTTGGTGAACAGTTTATTACGTGGGTCAAGCTATTGTATAATGAACCTCTTTCTGGCGTGCTTACTAATGGTTGTCTTTCCTCTATATTCAGAGTGGGAAGAGGGACGAGGCAAGGCTGCTCCCTCTCACCTCTCTTATTTGCCTTGGTGATTGAACCATTGGCAGAAGCTATAAGAACAAATATTAATATTTGTGAGTTAATGGTAGCAAGAAAACAACATAAGATTGCCATGTACGCTGAAGATATTTTGGTTTTTATGATGAATCCTGATACCTCTACTCCAGCTCTTACAGATACAATTAACAAATTTGGTACCTTTTCAGGATATAGAATTAATTATTATAAGTCGGTGGCAATGCCTATAGGCGACTTAAAACAAATACCCCAAACATTACCCTCCTTTCCATTCAGATGGTCTCCTGAGGGTCTGATATATTTGGACATTAATATTACCCCCTCCTTTGAACAGATGAACAGGGCAAACTTTCTTCCCCTTTTTGAACGCATTCGAATGGATTTAGAAAGGTGGAATGTCCTTCCTATTTCTTGGCTGGGTCGGATCTCCCTTGTAAATATGAATATTCTCCCAAGATTACTTTACCCCATTGGAATGATTCCGATAAATTTCACACACAAAACCATTAAGAAATTGAATGGTTGGTTTAGTTCCTTTATATTGGCAAAAAAAGAGCATGTATTAAAATGTCAACTCTAATGCTTCCATCTTCGGTGGGAGGACTTGACCTCCCAGATATTCGGAGATATCAGTTGAGTGTTCATTTATGTTTCATCTCTGATTGGATACATAAAGGGTCCAGAACAGTGTGGTTTGATATTGAAAGTTCACTTAGTAAACTTCCTTTAGTAAATTAGCTTTTTCTTAAGAGGTTTAAATCCTTGAAGGTAGCCTGTAGTAACCCCATCACAATTGGTACTATCAAGGCATGGCAGTTTATTAGACGCGTGGAGGGTAGATCCCAACTCACCTCGACACTTACTCCTATTTGTGATAACTATGACTTCCTTCCAGGGACTGTGGACCCACATTTTCGAGACTGGGCACATAATGGTCTTACTACATTGCATGATTTATTTGATGGTCACATTTTAATGTCATTTGACCAATTAGTCAACAAGTATAGTATCCCACGACAGGATTTCTTTCATTATTTACAGTTAAGAGATTTTGTGAAAAAAGACACTACTTTGCTCACACATCTGGATATCTCAGCTGTGGAGAGACAACTTTTCTCACATATGAACAATGCTACAAGTTCTTTCTACAAGGTCCTTAAGGATTGTTGCTCTTCAAATACAAACCTCCTGAAAGGGACATGGGAAAGGATGCTTAATATACAAATCCCAGACGATCAATAGGAAGAAGCATGGAAGAACGCAGGAACCTTAAGTGTATGTAATAAAGTTAAAGCAATGCAATTTAAAATATTGCACAGAGCTCACATTTCTCCCGCATTGAGGCACAAGTTTAAAGATTACTGCTCCCCAATGTGCCCGAAATGTAAAACAGAGGAAGGATATCTTATCCATTGCTTTTGGTTTTGTAGGGAGATTAAGACGTTTTGGATGATGGTAGAGCAAGAGCTTAATGTTATTTTATCTATTATTGTCGGCTGTGATCCAAAGCATATGTTGCTTGGGATATATGATGACATTATAGTAGACAAACATAAGAAGGCTCTTTGCAAGTTTCTAACATTCTGTGCTAAAAAAAAATATTGTTTTGAACTGGTTATTGGATAAAGCCCCTTCAATGGCACAGGGTTATACTTGAATATGTATCTTCAGATTACTTAACCTGTGCTTCTCATAGCAAAGATGCCACGTTTCACAGAAGGTGGGATCCACTCTTGATATATATGGGTTTAAATATATCATCTATTCTTAGTAGAGGGTTTGTTTAATGAGGTTTAAATATGGGAGGTATATTCGAGTACAAATATGGAAGACATATTGTTTGTACAATCATTTGTTTGAATTTCATTCCAGATTGATTTGTTGGAGTAGTGAGCCATAACAATTATTATTGTTGTATTTTGAATTTTTTTTGGTTTGTTCAATTTTAGGTTATGTTTGTGTAGTGTAGTAAATATAGAACTGACTACACCACCTCCTTATTTAAGGCAGGAGGAGCCTTTTCACAGATAATTGGATTAGAAACAACGCTAGTTTTGGCAATAATCACAGTTTTATTCTCATTATAACATTGTGATATCAAAAAGGGTTAAAACCAGTTAAAATATGTCTGTAGTAAAATCCATAGAATCTGGAAATTTGCTCTCCTCTAGAATGCAAGAAGGGTCGGGCCTGCTCTCATGCACCACCTGCCACCTGTAAGAAACAGAAGAAGAAAACGGAAGAAACCCACAGCATGCACCGCAAATAAGTAATCTTTAAATCACCGTTTCAGTGCTAACCGTCTAATACACACCACCCAGATCAGCCACACCAAGGGAGGTTAGGTGTAAATGCAGGCCCGGCCCTGTACAAAGCCACTAGCACTGTAACAGAAAAAAAAAGGAGAGCAATTCCACACACAAAAAAAAGCTAATAAAAAAAAAAGAACAATCTTTTATACAACTCAATATTGAATCCAGATAAAATACAACCCAAAAAAATGAACACTTAAATACACAAGAAACAGTGGCTGGTCTGCCCCTTTAACAGAAAAAGATACACGTTAAATACAAGTCAATACAGAACCGCAATAAAAGAAAAACAAACAAAACATACTTTAGCGAAAGTACAACTGCAGCACAGTTATCCAATCTCAGCGCTCAATCCCCAAACATGATACAAAATATGCTATAAACAGAGAGCACAGATGTTGACATCAAAGAAACTTCATAACTGATCGGCTTCAATAAAACATACTGCATTTACCAGTTCTTCAAGGTTCCAGCACAGCCGTCAGCCCATTGAAGGTACTACAGATATAAATGTTTGACCCGCTTCCCAAACAGAGTGCAAAACTTCAAGTCAGCCTAAAAGAAGAAAGGGATCATTTAAGAATGAAATGGTGCAATCAAAGCGCGAGCATTCAACGCAAGCAAACCACATGTTTAATTCAACATACCTCTATGAAAGGGTAAAGAGGCTGCACGTCGAGCACAACTTCAGCACCATACCAATCTAACCATCTGTTGCTGCAACTACTATCTATGCTTCCTTAGTCATATGATTAGACACCCGCACCTGAAACTCATTGCTGGACAGTCTCCTCCCACATTTGTAATGCTTGAAAATTAATAAACACATATATAAAAAAAAAAAAAAATGCTCCAAGGAAGGAACAGTGGTGAACCGGCCACAGGGTCATGGGCGGCTCAAGGCTCATTGATGCCCGTGGGGAGCGATCAAACAGACGAGCTACTGGAGCTCAAACTGCTCAAGAAGAATTGAACTGCTCAGAATACACAGAGCATCTCAGTTTGAGGAGCACAACAACGAGTTTGAGGTGTTGACTTGGCCTCCAAACTCCCCAGATCTCAATCCAATCGAGCATCTGTGGGATGAGCTGAGCAAATAAGTCTGATTCATGGAGGCCCCACCTCGCAACTTACAGGACTTAAAGGATCTGCTGCTAACATCTTGGTGCCAGATACCACAGCACACCTTCAGGGGTCTAGAGGAGGCCATCAGAGACCGGTCAGGGGACCAACACAATATTAGGTCATAATGTTATGCCTGATCGGTGTGTATCATAATGTATATAGTTATTTTGCTTATTGCCATTTGTACTATAGTTTGTTTTAAGTATAGTATACAGTAAGTTAGAAGCAATATTATATATACATATAATATACGTTTGTGTGTCTGTGTGTTTATTTATAGTATCGTACAGTATTATAATTATATATAATAATATAATATTCTGATCTTCCTAGGTCCTAAAAATAATATTACATATAATATATAAAATCTTATATAATATATGGTATATAAAATACAATCTTATGATGTGAATTAATATCATAATGTTTATAGTTATTTTACGTTTATTTCCATTTGTTTATCTTGAGTATGTTACGCATTAGTGTCTTAGGTTAGATTATTAGCAGTTGTGTAGGCTACTTTGTTTTTGATTAATTATTGCATAAAATAATATTATATTTGATCTAATTATAACTAGTATCCAGTTATGAAAATCATAATATGACCCGATAAACAAACATATACACACACAGTTAACACAGTACATATAACTAGGACTGAAAAGCACCAGATAAATATTATAATATCTCTTCAAAATATACGAATAAAAGGTTTCCCGTCAAAAACAATAAAAAGTGCTCTTGATGACTGAGTTTAGTGACGCGTCACAGCAGCACACGTGATCAGCGGAGAGGCGTCACGTGGTGCCGGAAGTAAAGTGCGCAACTGTTTATCGAGGGGATCGTCGCTGATCGCGCATTACTAACACACTCCTTTATCACAGACCATCAGCAACATCTGATCCAGTGGAGAACATGACGCTCAACCGAAACCATCACCCGAACGGAGGAGTGCTGATCCAGGCCGGAGAGAGGTACGGAACACACACACACACACACACACACACCATCACAACAACAACAACACACAAATATAATCAAAACAACACACACACATCACCCGAACGGAGGAGTGCTGATCCAGGCCGGAGAGAGGTACGGAACACACACACACACACACACACACACACACACACCATCACAACAACAACAACACACAAATATAATCAAAACAACACACACACATCACCCGAACGGAGGAGTGCTGATCCAGGCCGGAGAGAGGTACGGAACACACACACACACACACACACACACACACACACCATCACAACAACAACAACACACAAATATAATCAAAACAACACACACACATCACCCGAACGGAGGAGTGCTGATCCAGGCCGGAGAGAGGTACGGAACACACACACACACACACCATCACAACAACACACAGATATCATCACAACAACACACAGATATCATCAAAACAACACACAGACAACAACACACATATATCTTAACAACAACACACACACACAGACAGACAGACACACACACACACACACACACACACACATATATATCTTAACAACAACAACACACACACACACACACACACACACACATAATCCCAATAACACACACCGCTTTTATAACACACACCACTGATATAACACACACACCGCTGATATAACACACACACCGCTGATATAACACACACACCGCTGATATAACACACACACCGCTGAGGATTGATCTTGTCTTGTTATTTGGACCCTGATCTGATGGACACGCTGTCATCATACACAGATCTTATGAGACTTTCATTAGTTTGACAAATAACCATGTGTGTGGCATCTGAGTTGTGTAATCTGATCTATAATGGCATTAATCGTTCAGTGATTTAGTGAGTGTGTTTTAAGTTGACTACACAGATAATGCCACAGTTAAAGGTGTCAGAGCAAGTGTGGTTTAAGATCAGGTGATTTCTGCAGGAACTGTAGTAACCGTGTTTGCTCATGTCTGTTGAGAAACTGCGGCCTTTCTGTGTGCTTGAGTTCCCAATGTGACCTCACTTCCTGTTTTCATCCTGGCCTTTCAGCATCCTACGAGAATGTAAGAGCGTCGAACTGTCCTTCAGTGACATCACACCCAAGAATGACCTGTTTAAGGGGACCAAGAAGGGCTCCGTCTACCTCACCCAGTACAGGGTAACTATAACTCACCCAAACACATCCCAACTAATCCATAACTCACCCAAACACATCCAAACTAATCCATAACCCACCCAAACACATCCTAACTAATCCATAACCCACCCAAACACATCCTAACTAATCCATAACTCACCAAAACACATCCTAACTAATCCATAACTCACCCCAACACATCCTAACTAATCCATAACCCACCCAAACGCATCCTAACTAATCCATAACTCACCCAAACACATCCTAACTAATCCATAACCCACCCAAACACATCCTAACTAATCCATAACTCACCCAAACACATCCTAACTAATCCATAACTCACCCCAACACATCCTAACTAATCCATAACCCACCCAAACGCATCCTAACTAATCCATAACTCACCCAAACGCATCCTAACTAATCCATAACTCACCCAAACACATCCTAACTAATCCATAACCCACCCAAACGCATCCTAACAAATCCATAACCCACCCAAACGCATCCTAACAAATCCATAACCCACCCAAACACATCCCAACTAATCCATAATCCACCCAAACACATCCCAACTAATCCATAACTCACCCAAACACATCCTAACTAATCCATAACCCACCCAAACACAACCTAACTAATCCATAACCCATCCAAACACAACCTAACTAATCCAAAACACATCCTAACTAATCCATAACCCACCCAAACACATCCAAACTAATCCATAACCCACCCAAACACATCCTAACTAATCCATAACCCACCCAAACACATCCTAACTAATCCATAACCCACCCAAACACATCCAAACTAAACCATAACCCACACAAACACATCCTAACTAATCCATAACCCACCCAAACACATCCTAACTAATCCATAACTCACCCAAACACATCCTAACTAATCCATAACTCACCCCAACACATCCTAACTAATCCATAACCCACCCAAACGCATCCTAACTAATCCATAACTCACCCAAACGCATCCTAACTAATCCATAACTCACCCAAACGCATCCTAACTAATCCATAACCCACCCAAACGCATCCTAACAAATCCATAACCCACCCAAACACATCCCAACTAATCCATAATCCACCCAAACACATCCCAACTAATCCATAATCCACCCAAACACATCCCAACTAATCCATAACTCACCCAAACACATCCTAACTAATCCATAACCCACCCAAACACAACCTAACTAATCCATAACCCATCCAAACACAACCTAACTAATCCAAAACACATCCTAACTAATCCATAACCCACCCAAACACATCCAAACTAATCCATAACCCACCCAAACACATCCTAACTAATCCATAACCCACCCAAACACAACCTAACTAATCCAAAACACATCCTAACTAATCCATTACCCACCCAAACACATCCTAACTAATCCATAACCCACCCAAACACATCCAAACTAAACCATAACCCACACAAACACATCCAAACTAATCCATAATTCACCCAAACACATCCTAACTAATCCATAATTCACCCAAACACATCCTAACTAATCCATAATCCACACAAACACATCCTAACTAATCCATAATCCACACAAACACATCCTAACTAATCCAAAATTCACCCAAACACATCCTAACTAATCCATAACTCACCCAAACACATCCAAACTGATCCATAACTCACCCAAACACATCCTAACTAATCCATAACCCACCTAAACAAGTCAAGTCAAGTCAACTTTATTTATATAGCGCTTTTAACAATGTAGATTGTTTCAAAGCAGCTTTACAGTGTTAAACAGGAAAATAATGCAGCATAATTTTATTCAGCTGTATAGCCATTCTGGAAAAATTTCAAGTATCATACAGTGACAGTGTGGGCTTTAGATCAATAATTTGATCAGTAATTTAGTTTAAATGGTTAATTTAGTTTATTATTTAGATGTATTTCGATGTTTAGTTGAAAAATTTAGTGTCCCCAACTGAGCACGCCAAGCCAGAGGCAACACATCCTAACTAATCCATAACCCACCCAAACACATCCAAACTAAACCATAACTCACCCAAACTAATCCATAACCCACCCAAACACATCCTAACTAATCCATAACCCACCCAAACACATCCAAACTAAACCATAACCCACACAAACACATCCTAACTAATCCATAACACATCCTAACTAATCCATAACCCATCTAGTCTGTAACCCACCCAAACACAGGTTAACTAGTCCGTAACTCACCCAAACATAGGTTATCTAGTCTGTAACTTACCCAAACACAGGTTATCTAGTCTATAACTCACCCAAACACAGGTTATCTAGTCTGTAACTCACCCAAACACAGGTTAATTAGTCTGTAACTCACCCAAACACAGCTTATCTAGTCAGTAACCCACCCAAACATAGGTTAACTAATCTATAACCCACCCTAACATAGGTTAACTAATCTATAACTCACCCAAACACAGGTTATCTAGTCTGTAACCCACCCAAACACAGGTTATCTAGTCTGTAACCCACCCAAACACAGGTTATCTAGTCTGTAACCCACCCAAACACAGGTTAACTAGTCTGTAACACACCCAAACACAGGTTAAGTAGTCTGTAACCCACCCAAACACAGGTTAACTAGTCCGTAACCCACCCAAACACTGGTTAACTAGTCCGTAACCCACCCAAACACAGGTTAAGTAGTCTGTAACCCACCCAAACACAGGTTAACTAGTCTGTAACCCACCCAAACACAGGTTAACTAGTCTGTAACCCACCCAAACACAGGTTATCTAGTCTGTAACCCACCCAAACACAGGTTAACTAGTCTGTAACCCACCCAAACACAGGTTATCTAGTCTGTAACCCACCCAAACACAGGTTAACTAGTCCGTAACCCACCCAAACACAGGTTAAGTAGTCTGTAACCCACCCAAACACATTATCTAGTCTGTAACTCACCCAAACACAGGTTAATTAGTCTGTAACTCACCCAAACACAGCTTATCTAGTCAGTAACCCACCCAAACATAGGTTAACTAATCTATAACCCACCCTAACACAGGTTATCTAGTGTGTAACTCACCCAAACACAGGTTATCTAGTCTGTAACCCACCCAAACACAGGTTAACTAGTCCGTAACTCACCCAAACACAGGTTAATTAGTCTGTAACCCACCCAAACACAGGTTATCTAGTCTGTAACTCACCCAAACACAGGTTAACTAGTCTGTAACCCACCCAAACACAGGTTAACTAGTCTGTAACTCACCCAAACACAGGTTAACTAGTCCGTAACTCACCCAAACACAGGTTAACTAGTCCGTAACTCACCCAAACACAGGTTAACTAGTCCGTAACTCACCCAAACACAGGTTAACTAGTCCGTAACTCACCCAAACACAGGTTAACTAGTCTATAATCCACCCAAACACAGGTTATCTAGTCTGTAACTCACCCAAACATAGGTTATCTAGTCTGTAACTCACCCAAACACAGGTTAACTAGTCTGTAACCCACCCAAACACAGGTTAACTAGTCTATAACCCACCCAAACACAGGTTATCTAGTCTATAACTCACCCAAACACAGGTTATATAGTCTATAACCCACCCAAACACAGGTTATCTAGTCTATAACTCACCCAAACACAGGTTATCTAGTCTATAACTCATCTAAACACAGGTTATCTAGTCTATAACTCACCCAAACACAGGTTAACTAGTCTGTAACTCACCCAAACACAGGTTATCTAATCTATAACCCACCCAAACACAGGTTTATCAGACTGTGTGTGTTTGTGTGTTTCAGATGGTGTTCGTGAGCAGTGTGATGAAGGACAAGTTCTGCTCCTTCATGTTTCCGTACTACCTGATGAAGAACTGCAGCATCGAACAGCCGGTTTTTGCCGCAAACTACATTCAGGGTCTGATCAAAGCCGAGGCGGGAGGTAGAGCGTTTTACCCAGCATGCACCTGTGGTGTGTTATGATGCCGCGTTCGGCTCACACTCACCTGTGTGTGTGTGTGTGTGTCTCTCAGGTGGCTGGGAAGGTCAGGCCAACTATAAGATGTCTTTCCCCAGCGGCGGCGCCATCGAGCTGGGACAGCACCTCTTCAAGCTGGCCACTAACGGTGAGGGTCACTGGGGTCATGGCTGCACACATAACCTTTGACCTCTGATGCCCACATAGAGTCATGTGTGTTAATGAACGTGTGTTTGTGTGTGTGTGTGTCGGGCAGCTTCTCGAGCTCCTCCGGCTCAGAATGGAGCGTTCGGATTGGCCGCTGGGATGAACGGATACGCCAGTCCAGCCATGCCACAGCCGTACCCGTATCCCAGCATGCCACAGGCCGCGTACAACCCCTACCCATACCCCCCCACTGCTGCAGGTACGGTCAGGCCGAGAGTGTGTGTGTGTGTGTATAGAGCTGCTGAATCTCTCTGTGCTGATGAACTGTGTTCTTGAACAGGTGTGTATCCCAGCGCGCCCATGTACATGGCTCCGCCTCCTCCATATCCCGGACCACCACAGGACTGGTGTCCTCCTCCAGGTACACACACACACACACACACACACACACACATCGCTTTAGTCACATGACCTGATCTCTGTCTGCCGTTCACAGTGGCTCCAGGAAATGCCAAAGCAGCAGAAGCGGCCAGCAGCGCATTTTACAATCCCAGCAACCCTCACAACGTCTACATGCCCATGGTGAGACTCACACACTCACTCTCACACACTCACTCACTCACACCCTCATACACACACACACACACTCTCTCAGTCTCACACCCTCATACACACACACACACACACTCTCACTCTCTCTCTCTCACACACACACACTTCTACAGGTGATTCAGTGAGTCATTTTAATCGATTCCTCGTGTATTTCCTGTTGTTCTTCAGGATCAGCCGCCTCCGTATTTCCCTCCTGAGAATCCCGACAAGAAGAACATGTGAACGGCACGGACTGGATCACGGACTGGATCACGGCTGGATCACGGACTGGATCCGAGCGACTCGTTTCCCTCTGACGGCTTTCCTCTGATTCGCTGTTTTCATAGATACATCCTGACTTTACTATTTAACCATCAAGAGTGAGATTAACACCTGTATTCCTTCTGCTCAGTTTTTAATCCGTGTGTGTGTGTGTGTGTGTGTGTGTGTGTGTGTGTGTGTGTGTGTGTGTGTGTGTGTGTGTGTGTGTGTGTGTGTGTGTGTGTGTGTGTGTGTGTGTGTGTGTGTGTGTGTGTGTGTGTGTGTGTGTGTGTGTGTGTGTGTGTGTGTGTGTGTGTGTGTGTGAGAGAGAGAGAGAGATGCTGGATGATTCTGTAAATTCCTTTTGATAATGTAATTAAAATACTCAAAAATCATAATAATAGAGTAGGTGACAGTTGACGTTGGTGTGTGTGATGAGTGATGAATAAAACCTGTATATCCTCCCAGTTTTCTAGCGTTTCTATACACACACACACACACACACTCACACAGACACACTCTCACACATCAGTGTGTAAATCATCATCTGTAGTGCTTGTTAGCGTCAGCTGACTGGACTGGTCTTTAGCTAGCATTAGCGAGCTAAAGTCTGTCCACCGTGGCGCAGATCGTGTGAGTAACGTCATCATAGTTAACCAGCGCTGATTCATAAAGGCTTTTCTTTAATATAGTTTCTATTCGTTTTTATTCCAGTTTTCGTTATTTTAGTGCATCGAGTTGGATGTGTGTGTGTGTAGTGTGATGGTTCATAGACAGTAAGACAGACAGATAATACAGATATTACAATACATTTTAATAATATAAACAGCTTTTCACAACACTAAGTAGTTTCTGAACTGACTGGAGTGAATAACGGCACTCTCTTCTACCGTAGAGCTGAACTGTGCACGTTTATTGATCTGAATAATAACTGCTGTGTTGAGTAGCGCTGCGGAGTGTGTGTCACTGGATCTGTGTGTGCATCCGCTTCTCAGGGCTCGTCCTGCAGGAACCAGACTTCGTTCCGCCGTCCGTAGGGTTTGATTGGCGGGTCGTAGATGCAGCACAGGTATTGCTTGCGCTGGAAGGGGGCGGAGTCTCCCAGCGTGCACGTCAGACGGGACGCTTCGGCACGAAACTCGCTCTCGCCTGCGAACCCCCCGAACTGCCTGCAGGGGGAGACAGAGGTTAGCACCACAGACGGGTTAACCCTTTAATGCATACCTCGGGTCTTTAGCGACCCAAGATGTCATTCACTACCCTCCTCCTCATTCATTTTTTAAAGATAGACATCGACCTTCTTAGTATTCCTCAATCAATCCATTTTAAACAATATAACAAGAAAAAAATTATTATAATTGAATGCCTGTTTTTCCACTAGTTTTTTGTCAAAATTGTATCGGGTTGCTAACGAAGATGTGTGTAAGAGTGCAATCTTAAGTGTGTAAGATTGTACTATTTTTCCCCTGCACAATAATAAATGAATATATAATGACGGAATAAGTGCAGTTCACCTTTATTCCACAAGGTGGCAATGTCATAGTTACCTCATACTGAAAACAAAACAATAACAATTATAATTTGCAAAACTTGAAATCAGCAAGTACTGAACACAGTCATATATTACTGTCACTTGATGATGGATCTGGTGAAGGAAGCTGTCAGTGATCAAAATATTTATTTTCAAGACGTTCAAGAGTATGTTTGAGATGGTGAATATGATCCAGATGCAGAATGTACTGGGAAATGAGCTCTGACGAGGACAGTGGTGATGGGATAAAACATCTGCTCAAACCGAACCCTTACAAGCTCCAAAAGGTAATGAAATATGTTTAATATTATTCTTCTGTAATTGTTGCTCTAATATCAGGAGTTTTATATATTATCGCAACAGGTATAGATCTATCCGTGTTAGATATAGATCCGGGTCGCTAAAGACCCCAGTATGTAAGAATGTTTGGCGAAACAGTCACGCATTTAAGGGTTAAACCCCGGTGGGTGAGAGTACGCACAGGACGTATACGGTTATCCCGGGCCGGTCCTCGATCCGGATGGAAGTGTCCGTCGGGGTGGGCGGGCTGGTCTGGAAGCTTGATGGGATACGCAGAGCAGCGACCAGACGCCGGTTCAACGTGCCATCGTCACGCGGGAAGACGGTGAAGATGACGGGGACGGGCGTGTTCATGACCTCACCTGCGCAACACAGAGATAAAACACGTTAGATATGAACAATTCGGCTCTGTACGTTTGAATAAATCAGGAGCCATCTTGGAAAACAGTCTCGACAAGTCGAGCCACGGTTGAATAATCCGCCATCTCTTTAGTGTGTATCCTTTGGAAGCACTAGTCTCTGTTGCGTTCAGTTTTTTATTTTTATTTATTTTCTCTGTTGCTTTCAGTGCTTTCTTCCGGAAACAACGGACCATATAAGATTCCAAGTCACATTTCGTTCGTGGCTCAACTTGTCCAGACTGTTTTCCAAGATGGCTCCTGTCTGTATACGCGTAATGTACTGTCTTTATAAAGTATCTTCTTATTAAACTGTTTGTACACTTACAAAGTTCTCAATGCTTCGGTTTGCATGTAGGGACCCTCATTATGCTATCTTGTTAGTGTGAGGCTATTTTGAGCCTTGTTAGTGGTATTAACTGGCGATTTAATTTTACTCATTCTATGCCCCATATACTAGCGTTATAAGCTAATCTGTTTTTAGAGATAAAACTCTTTACATTCGATTTTCATGAAAACGCATCCCAGAGAACGATCTACTCGGTAACCATGTGTTAATTACCCCTAGGTTCATTTTTCACCGGAGTTGTCCTTTAAGTAATATTCAAATTTTCTGAGATACTGAATTTGGGATTTTCCTGTTGTAATCATCAAAATTAAAAGAAATAAACATTTGAAATATATCAGTCTGTGTGTAATGAATGAATATAATATACAAGTTTCACTTTTTGAATGTAATTGGTGAAATAAATCAACATTTTGATGATATTCTAATTATATGACCAGCACCTGTATGAGTGCCTGAGTCACACCTCATCAGCTTTTTTGTCTTCAGGAGCCGCTTGGTTGGTAAGCGTGTGTAAAGGCAGGCTCAGACTACGTGACTTTTGGCTGGATTTGCGTCTGCGAGTAAACCCCCGGATCTCGTTGCACCATGGCGATTCATGTGTAAGCTTGCCTTAAGAAGAATCGGAGCCCGTTCGGCTCGCGAGGGACTGGGATGCTCTAATGACGATGCTTTCGCGGGAGGAAGCTCTGTTCTCGCTTGATTCTCTAAGAGCGACGGGAATCAAGCGTTTCGGCTCTTGAGGGACTGAATGCACTCATTGTGGAGCTCCACCTCTCTTGAGGGATGAGAGTCGAGCGTCTCGCCTCGCGGTTTGGGTCCCGCTGCAGGGAGGGACTGATCGTGAGGATTGTAGAACGAGCACTGGGAGGAACCTGACGGGAGTTCTCCCCTTTTGGACTTCTCCTGCTAGCTCTCCTGCTCTCATGTCGGTTCAGAGCGTCTCAGGTAATGAGGCGAGGCTGTAACCGAGGTTATGCTGTGTATAGGCCTGTCCCGCAGAGACGGGGAGAAAGGTCTCGCCCTAGTGCCTGTGCACACTGGCTTTAGGGATTAGTGCCACTCTATTTGCAATATAAGTCACATAGGATGCACCCTTGGGGTTGAAACTGAGCGCTACGGAAGTTTGTTTCTGCTACGAAATCTCACAAATCTGACGTTTTTTTTCTTGCGAAGCCAGGAAGCCGCTCTGAATGCACTGAACTCCCCTCTTGTGGGATGGCAAGTGTTTGCTCATCATGGTTCAGGCCCTGTGTTTGCTGAACGGCTTCGATCGTGGGGTTGCAGGTGGGTAGAGAAGAGGCAGATATGATCAAATGAGTCCGCCTCCTCTGTTTACCCCCTTATATGTGGTGGCGGGTCAGGCCTGTGGGACCCTGCATCCCATGACATCCGGCCATTCAAAGGTTGCTGTAGTTGCCTAGGAAAAATCTTTGATGCTCTGATCTCACACTTTTGCCTCTTTGGTCTGCCAGTGAGGTGTTGTAGAGCCGGGATCTCAGTCAGCTCTGAAACTCTTTACACTCCCTTTCTGTCCCGTGGTAGCTACAGCAATTGTCCTTTGGATGAGGCGTTAAACCGAGGTCCTGACTCTCTGTGGTCATTAAAAATCCCAGAAATCCCAAAATCCCTAGGGGTGTAACCCCGGCATCCTGGCCAAATTTGCCCATTGGCCCCTGTCCATCATGCCCTCCAAATCATCCCCATATCCTGATTGGCTTCATAACTCTGTCTCCTCTCCACCATCAGCTGGTGTGTGTTGGGCGTTCTGGCACAAAATGGCTGCCGTCGCATCATCATCAGGTGATGTTACACATTGGTGTGGTTGAAGACATTCCCCTCTGATATGTAAAAGCGCTTTGAGTGCCTAGAAAAGCGCTATATAAATTTAACAGATTATTAATTATTATTATTATAACTGTCGCCAAATTGTAGGACCAGGGATAGAGCAAGTTAACAGGAAACCCCTCTCTCTGCTGTGTTTCTTTGCACTTCTCTGAGCAGTGCTTGATTATGGAAAGCAGTGCACTCTGCTCTTTGAGTTAAGGCATTGGAGGGCGATCCCTTCACCTGCCGCTCCAAGGTTTGGACTGGCGTATCTCAGAGAGTCTGTGAGCCTAGGTAGATTGCCTTGGCAAGCTCTGATCCCCTAAAAGTACCTTTTTCCAGGGTTAGAGCTGATGAAGAGTTAGGATGGTAGAGTGCGAGAGCATCCCATTTTCATATTCTCCCCTATGAAAGGGTCTAAAGTAGAATTGTACACTCCCCTGTGGATGGGTTGCTTGGCAGATGAGCGTTGTCATGGGCAGAACGCTCTTATTTAACACCCTCTCCAAATATGAATTGGAGTTTTAAGGAGGGCTAAACGCTCGACTGGTACCTTCCTAGGGTTGATGCAGGGTAATAGAAATGATGGTGCGCAGTCCGCAAGCATCCCTCTACTCTGTTTACCTCCCTCCCCAACTATTTGTTGGGGTTTGAAGTAGGGCTACATGCTTCCCCTTGGATGGGGCCTGTTTTAGTATGATCTGTGTTCACAAGTGCTGACAGCAGAGGTAGATCACTCTTATTTAACTGGCTATAGCGGGTCAGAGAGTGCCTTTACTCAAGCCAAGGTAGAGTAGAGTTATAGGTGGGCCACATAAGTGTCCCTTTCTCTTCTTTGCCTCCCTTCCCAATTATTTATTGGAGTTGTAAGTAGGGCCTAAGCTTCCTTGGGCAACAGAGCATGGCTAATGAGAGTTATTTTGGGCAAATACGCCCCTGTCTGAAGGATGTAGCTGGGGCAGAGATGGACTGCATCATAGAGAAATGAGCAACTGTTGTAGTGCCCACACTGGCTTTAGGGAGTAGTGCCACTACTTCTGCACATAGGATGCACCCTTGGGATTGAAACTGAACACTACGGATCTTGTTTCTGCCATGAAATCATGAGATTGTTGTGCTGTTTTATCTCACAATTCTGACTTTTTTTCTTGCAATAATATTTTAATTATATATTTGAGATGTACACCAATCAGGCATAACATTATGACCATTCCTAATATTGTGTTTGTCCCTGTCAAAACAGCCCTGACCGGTCTCTGATGGCCTCCTCTAGACCCCTGAAGGTGTGCTGTGGTCTCTGGCACCAAGATGTTTGCAGCAGATCCTGTAAGTTGCGAGGTGGGGCCTCCATGGATCGGACTTGTTTGTTCGGCACATCCCACAGATGCTCGATTGGATTGAGATCTGGGGAATTTGGAGGCCAAGTCAAACTCGCTCAAATCCTTACGCTTGCCCGATTTTTCCTGCTTCTAACACATCAACTCTGAGGACAAAATGTTCACTTGCTGCCTAATATATCCCAACCACTAATAGAGATCATCAGTGTTATTCACCTGTCATAATGTTATGCCTGATCGGTGATATGCTCACAGTGTAAGAATTGTTTTTATTCCGTTGCGGAAACAAGCTCCCACAGAACGCTGATGCGCCATTGGCTGTGTGTCTGTTTGCAGGGCTCTGATTGGCTCACCTGTTTTGTTGCCGCCGCTCATGTAGGTGAGGAGCCTCCGCTGCAGCTCACCTGACACCTGATCGAAGCTCCGCCCCTCCAGACTCAAGCACACGTACTTACACGCGTCGTAGCGGCGCACCTCGTAACTCACCCCATCCTGAACGACAGACAGCAAGAGAGAAAGAGAGAGAGCGGTGAGTCAGTCTTCATGTGTTCAGCCTTCAGCCACACACACACGTGAGTCACACAGCCCATAATATGGAAGCCCATAGCAACAGTGATACGCCATCCCATAATAATCACAGTGTGTGAGCTGTAATTATGGTCTGTCTAGGTGTCAGTTGGACTATGTAATTAATGCTGCTTTGCTAATATTAGCTGGTGTGTTTAATTATTCATATTTGACCGTGTGTAGCGCGTCTCACACACAGCCCCGTGTGTGTGTGTGTATTGTGTGTCAGCTGTAATTAAGAGTGTTTTAACGACTCAGATCTCATGCCTGTGTGACATTTCAGCTTAATCTCTGAGGTTAGTCCTGACGTGACATGAGCTCACGCGTGTAAATGATCGCGTGTCACTGCAAACATGACATTATATCTTTAAATGAAGCGTCAACGTCAAGATTTTCATGAAAAATCTCCATTCAGACTGAATACATGCATTAAATATGTAAATTAGCTCAAAGTCATGGAATGTTAAATTGTCATGAACATCCAGGCAATCCAATAATAATAGCATGATATACTTACAGCAGTACTTTATCATTTCAATAAGTTATTATTAATAACGTGACAGTCGAGTTAAATTGTCATGAATATAAAATCACAACGAAAAACAATCAACGCTCCTTCAACAGGCTGGGTTTCTGTAGGTAAAATATACCATCTCACTGCTTTCTTCTGATGTTGGGACGAAATAAGAGCTGGAACATGATCTCAGTTTATAAGATGAGCTTCTATTTATCCACAATACAAACACAAGCAGATGTTTAGTGTGTAAGGCTGCAGAACGTGATCTGAGGACCATTCAGACTCAACTATTTATGCATGACTATTATTATAGTGTGTGTGTGTGTGAGTGTGTGTGTGTGTGTGCGTTACCTTGCTCTCGCTGCTCAGTAGTTTATACTCGCTCTCTTCAGTGGCTCCGAACAGCCAGTTTCTGATCATGCCGAACATGCTGAATGCAGCGGCTTCATCAGGTGTGTGTCGTCTCTCTCTCTGTCTCTCTCTCCCTCTCTGTCTCTCTCTCTCATGTGAGGGCTGTGCGTCTCCTCCTTCTTCTCCTCCTCTGCTTTCAGCTGGAAACAGTGCAGATTATTATTACTGTTATACGGTGAGGAGCGCAGTGACTCAGTCACACGAGGCGAGACAGAGGACGGAGAGTTTAACGCCCGAAGACAAAACGCCACATTCAATCAATCAAACTACACACTGACAGAGAGAGAGAGAGAGAGAGAGAGAGAGAGAGAGAGAGAGAGAGAGAGAGAGAGAGAGAGAGAGACACAAAACAGGGTCATTCAGTGTCACTGATGCACTGTTGTGTAGAGGAGGCTCAGAATGAGATCTGGAGCCCAATCACAGGGGTGTAAACATGACTGTAGAAAGATGGCAGCATCATTATTGTATTCTCACACAGAGATTGGTAGATCTATTAGTGAAATCTGTTGACTTTATCAATCTGTGTGTCATTATATGCCAACGGTGAGCGCTCAAACATGGGGAATAAGCACTTCTGCTGTGTCTCTGACTCAAGTTTGCTCGCCTGTAACTCCAGAAGTATTAAAGATATCGGAATATCCTTCTAGATTCTGGTTCTTAATTAACTTTTCTGTTGGTATGTTAATTTTTAAAGCCCCATGTGATTCATTGCCAGAGATATGGAGATCTAAATGTGGCTCCATGAGTAAATTGTTGAATTGTACCCATTTTCATTGGTTGAAAACCGAATGTGGCTCACTTTGCACACAGATGATTGTGTTTAAAGAGGAATGTCTGAAGAACCAATCGTGTTGAAACTAGAAATGCAAACACACTTTCCTTTGAGGCATTAAACCTCGTCTCGGGTTATAAATATAACCCTGGTGCCCTTTCAAGGGAGCGAGACGCTGTCATCATGACACAATGGGGAACGCCCCCAGCGCGACCGGCGCCTGAAGCATGCCAATCTGAATCATGTGGAGTGATGATGTCACTGGCCCGCTGGCATGCTCTATAAAAAGGCCGTCTGTACAGCTTCAGAGTGTCCGGTGTAAGACGCGGTAGGCATGCCTGGCGTCCCGTTCCCGCTCAAGGAACGGTAACACTTACTAAGATAATGTGCCACCATTTCAGTGGATTTACGGCACTCAGATGAGCATGTTCTGTGTTTTGAGAGAAGAAAACAAGAGACACCTCTAGTTTTAACATGATTTGTTCTTCAGACATTGCCCTTTCAACATAATTAGCTGATGCAAGGAGACGCACATTTGGTTTTCAACCATTGAAAATGGGCAATATTCAACAGTTTACTCATGGAGCCGCATTGAGATGCCCATACCTCTGGAAATGAACCATATAGGGCAGGGGTGGGCAACTCCAGTCCTCGAGGGCCACTGTCCTGCAGAGTTTAGCTCCAACCCTAATCAAACACACCTGAACCAGCTAATCAATGTCTTCAGGATTACTAGAAGGCTACAGGCAGGTGAGTTTTATCAGGGTTGGAGCTAAACTTTGCAGGACAGTGGCCCTCGAGGACTGGAGTTGCCCACCCCTGATATAGGGCCTTAAAAATGACCATACCAAACCAGATGTTTGTAGAGAACCAGATTGTAAAATTATATTGAAATATCTTTAATACTTCTTGAGTTACAGGAATGAGAACTTTGAGAAAAAACAGCTTTTTCCTCATTTTTGAACTTTCTCCAATGGCATATAATGCAGCAAAGATGGCTAAAGTAAACAGATCTTCCAGCGAGAATCATGGATAATGTAGTTTCTCTCCAGGAATGTCACTGTTAAACATGATTCTTTGCTTTATCAGAAGCACAAACCGTCCATTGATAACCTCGCAGCTCACAGTACGACTGACTTTAAACGTTAAAAATCAGTTTCCCTGTGGAGAAAATCAATGAGTTTGAGGATGTGCACTCTTTTCACCAGTCAGAATCTCTTTATTTGTTCAATTATCAGTTGATGTTCCAGTTAATTCAGAGCATTGTAGGAAACAGTGAGTAACACTAACTCAAATCCATTATTAGGCACAATAAACTCTCAACAATACGTTTCCTTATTGGCATTGATGGCTCCATGAAGAACCTTTAACAACCTTTGGCTCCCAGAATGTTAGTTCGGGGTTCCCAAAAACATGTATTTGTAACAATAGTTTTCGGTTAGCCAGGGAAGTTTTCCTTATGGAAATAGTAGGGCTGGGCCAAACAAAAAAAATATTTTTCGATTAAATGTTTTTAAAATGTGGTCGATTCAATATCGATCCACGAAGTCCACGAATCAATTTTGTTGCCAAATGTTGCCAGAAATTCGAGTTTCCAATGAGGCAGTGCTACTGTACTTTGAGCCCACTGTTAGTTCAGTGTTAAAGGTCTAAAAGATAAAGTTAGTTCCCCCAAAAATTACACTTCTGCCATCATTTATGAATGTATTCATGTATTAATGTCTTTCTTCTGTTGAACACAAAATGATATGTTGAAGAATATGGATAACCAAACATTTGATGGGCCCTATTGACTTTGTGTTCAACAGAAGTAATAAATTCATACATGAATACATTCATAAATGATGGCAGAACTATCATCACCCAGACGTCAGTATTTGTTTTCCTACACATTCATAGACTCGCAGCCTCCATGTTACAGCTCATGCTGTGTTTTATATTAGTTTCTTCTTAAACATAACCTGATCCTGTTTGATCAAGATATGCGGCTGATCTGACTTCAGTATCAGTTTTTCATCTTCCATCAAAGTTCTGTCTATTCCCTGTATGAACTTGAAATAGAGTTGTTTTAATGTGCCTAAAATAAAAAGTGTCTAATATACAGGCTTGTGGCTCTTAATTTCCTTTTATTATTTAACCATTTGTAAACTTATGTTCACTGTTGATTTTTATAAATATAGGATTTGTATTAAATCTATATTCATTGAGTCAAATTGAAAATTGAATTGAGAATCTGAATCAAAAATTGAATCAATATCGAATCGGAGCATCTGAATGGATACCCAGCTCTAGGAAATATGATTATGTTTCTTAGGTTTGCAGAACGTTCCCCTAGCCGCCCTGTTACATTCCCTTAATATTCTGTTAATCTCTTTCATTATCTAATTATTTTAAATGTTCTCCGCGTCACATATGATGGATGTCAATAATCAGCACTAAACCATGTCTTGATATATACATCAATAGAAATAATCTGAGCACATAAACTGTCATATGGAGGATTATATAAGACTTTATCCATTAATATGTAAGGTTTCGTAACTTGTATTCCACAGTAACAGATTTTACTTTAAGTGCCAAATTACAATACAGGGTTTTAAACATTAAAAAAATAATAACAATTTGTAACTAAATACTGGATAACATTACATTAATTTCTTACCTTTGAATTATCGGGACATGTTTCTCTAAACTTCTCTGTTAACTTCATGTTCTATTTACTCTCATATATATACTAATTATAAGCAATTACACTGCATTCCAAATTCTTATATCTTTCTCTGATTTTCATAATTAGTCAATGCAAATGACAGTCAGTATAATTATCAACCATTAGGGTATAATTCCATCTTTACTGAACAAACTCCCAATGATAACAGTATTTATATCAAAAATAAAAGCTGAAAATGCACTGTCCCACATTATCAAGCACTGCAGAGTTTATAGGTCGTAAAGATCTGAAAACGGCCATTTGCGGCATTAGGTGGTCATGTTTACTGAAATCAAAATCATCCTAACAGGGCGAATTCCCTCTTAACATACGACCCCTTCTTTAATATCACCTTCACAGTTCTTGCATGCATTGAGCTGGAGTTTCTGGAGAGTTTGTGTGCAGGATGTGAGGATAGCGTCCCAGAGCTGCTGTTTTGATGTGAACTGCCTTGAAACTATAGCTATAATATAGTCATAATCTAATGTAACACTTTATATACACCAAACAAACATACTAAAGCTTAAAAAATGCATGTCTCTCTAAGATATCGCAATGGTGAGAATGTTCTTTACTGTAAGAGAGAACTGACCACTGAAGGTTTTTCTGTGGCATGAGAGTGTGTTCTTCAATAACAGACACTGATTATAAAGTCAGTCTTGTTTATTAGAGGATGATAGAACTCAGAGGAGAGATGAACACACACACACACACACACACACACACACGCGGGTCGGGTCTTCACGTCTCCCAGCCCTTGCCGCCGGGTTGCGTCGGGAGCCGGAGCCCCACGAGTCCTGCCGCCTGGTCGGTCTGGACCTCTCCCCGGGCGTGATAGCGCTGGTGCAGGTGCAGGTGCAGACGCGTGGAGCTCAGCAGACAACCGTACATCTGCGCCGAGTGCAGCGCCTCCATCTGAGCGCGACACAACTGAGCCCCGGTCACCTGAAACACACAGATCACATTCTGAGGCCGTCACACACTCATGTGGAAAAACACTTCATGTGCGGACGCTCATGTTTCACTGCTCATTAACACTGACCGCATGCGTCCACTCAACTAACACACATACACACACACACAGTAAAATCCTCAGTGTTAAATCAACACTGCTCAGAGCACACACTCTACAGAGAGTTAAAGTTAATGAGGTGATTAAGAGATGAATTGAGTGATGATTGGGTATTAGTGATGAACACCTGATGATAATGAGCAGAATCACTGAAGGAAAGAGAAACACAACTACAGCTGACTTCAGCCACAGCCTGAGATGAAATAACAGAAGCTCTTATTGAGAATGAACACAGGTTTAGATTAGGGCTGTAATCAACCAAAGAAAATCTTGGTCGACTGAAGTCCTGAAATTTTCGACTAAAAGGACGTTAGGAATTTTTTTTTTTAATTAAATAGCTGCGCACTGTGCGCAGTACTTGGTAGCCTTGTTGTCTGCCTAAATGAATTATAAATAAACATAAAAAACTAGTAGGCTATTTGCAGTATATTAAATAGTTTTTGAGCTGATTATTTTGCACTGAAATGAGTCTGAGACACGAGTCTGTCGGCTCTGACAGCGTTGCATCGCGTGCACCTGCGCAACATCACAGTACTATATTTTCGGAAATCATAGGCTACTATTGTCAAATAGATATCATCACAATAACTTTTGAGGAATATGCAACATAATTAAGACAATTGTTTTTGTCATATGTAATAACTGACAGACACTATAATTTCAGCCGCTCTGTGCATCTCGAACACAGGATAAGCTCAGCTTCGCGGCTGAGACACGAATAGACTATCTTTTACTCTTAAACACAAAAGGCATCCACTTTAATAAAAAATGAATATTTATTAAACAAGCCAGATCAAGAGCAGAAAAAATGCTCTCACAATTAAATAAATAATATACAGAAAACTAGCATTCTTCAATCTGTCTTCTCCAGTGGGTTGGGCTAATCCAAAAGAAGTGGAAACAATGGGGGTGTTCTGAAGGCAGATCCACTTGTGTTGTGACGCTTCCCCTCATGTGTATGTTGTGGGGCGTTCCTCAAGTTTACCGCTATGGGCGTGCGTTTGAGCCAGCGGGGAATGAAACACAAAGGACCCGCGAGAGACTTCTCTTCGCCAGTGGGTTGGGCTAATCCAAAAGAAGTGAAAACAATGGGGGTGTTCTGAAGGCAGACTGTTACCTGTGAAACAGGGGTGCTCTGAAAACACCCCCATTAGCAATTAGTGCTTTCCACCTGATGAAATGAACGCGGCGCAGCAAAACTGATGAAATGAAAGCATGCAAAAAATCGACCAATCAGAATTTTGGTCGAGCCAGAACGTATCGACTAATAATCGACTGGGAGATTACAGCCCTAGTTTAGATGTTGATGATATATTGATAATTATGGAGATCAGTGTTTCCTTTAGTTGGCCAGTTTGATCCTCGGCTTTTAATGTGAGTGTGTGGTTTATGTGACAGTGTCAATAAAACACGTAATCTATTGCAAGGAAAGTCAGACACAAAGATGATCAGATAATTTAGTTTCCATCATCTTAAAGTAGAATAATTCACTAATCTTATCACTGACCAGAAGTGGTTATATGTTATTAATCACCAACAATAGTTTTGTTACAGGCATTCTGAATTTAGATTTTTTTATTATTATGGGGAAAAAAATCTTCAGACACACACAGACATCAAGACTTAGCATATGAATCTATGGTGACATACTTCATGCCACAATGCATTCTGGGAGCCACCATAGTATAAAACATAAAACATAAAGCATGTCACCATAGATTCATATGCTGATTCTTGATGTCTGTGCGTGTCTTAAAATGTCCAGGACTGTATTTAAAAATCTATATTCAGAATGTCTGATTGATAGATGATAGAGAAAAACAGTGAACTACCACTTTTGGTCAGAGATGAGATCAATCATTTTACTTTATGATGACAAAAGCTATATCAAATTGTGTGTTTTGGTAAACACTGTTACAAAAACCAAAAACGCACATTAAAAGCTGAGAGTCAAACTACCCAACTAAAGGAAACACTGATCTCCATAATCACGACCACATTATCAATACATCATCAACATCTAAACCTGTGTTCATTCTCAATAAGAGCTTCTGTTATTTCATCTCAGGCTGTGGCTGAAGTCAGCTGTAGTTGTGTTTCTCTTTCCTTCAGTGATTCTGCTCATTATCATCAGGTGTTCATCACTAATGCTCAATTATCACTCAATTAATTCTCAATAAGAGCTTCTGTTATTTCATCTCAGGCTGTGGCTGAAGTCAGCTGTAGTTGTGTTTCTCTTTCCTTCGGTTATTCTGAGCAATGTTGATTTAACACTGGGGATTTTACTGTGGACACACACTGTGTTTACATATTATGCGTTTATTATACTAATATAATAATATATGTTCCATGAATGTTTATTCATGGAACATATTATTGTAATAAACTTATAATAACATAATATACAAATTATTAAATTAATAATATACTATACTTAATTTGTAATGGTTTTATTTTTCATAATTAAAATATAAATATATTATTAATTATAATTTTTGTGTTAAAATATTTTTAAAAAGTGAAAATATGTATATTATATTAGTATAATATATAACACTTAAATTATAATACTTTTATCATTATCAATAACAATTTGATATTATAATATTTTGAAAATACTTAAAACATTTACTAAACAATATAGTAATTATATTTTAATATTAAAATATTTACATTAATATATTATACATATAATTATTTATTTATAATTTATAATTCATATTAGAATAATAAATAATCCTTAATAATACTTAATTATGAATTATTTTGAACATATTTAAAACATTTACTAAAAATGTTATATTAATATACTTAATATCATATTTATAATTTATAACAAATGTATTATTCATAAATATATTCTGAATTATATTTTGATATATTAAAATATTTATTTATAATTATTTACTTATTTTATTTTTATAAATAAAACAGAAATATGTCATTGTAATTGTATATATATTAAAATATTTGTGCAATATTAATTATAGTAATATTATATATTGATATAAATAAATATTACATAAATATAATATAATTAGAAACTTGTCAGGCTCAAATTCATGATCAATAAAGCGCTCAATAAAGATCTGATGGATATATGGATATACATGTATAGTTGTTATAATCACACGAGTCTCTTCAGTCACACACACACACACACTCTCTCTCTCTCTCTCTCTCTCTCTCTCTCTCTCTCTCTCTCTCTCTCTCTCTCTCTCTCAAACACACACACACACACACACACGCTGTTACCTGGTTCCTCCTGAACTGCTCCAGCACATATTTATAAATGAGAGTGTGTTTGTAGTCGGAACCCTTCGCGATCCGGATCTCCTTCAGGATCCCGCGACACACACCGAGCGCCGCCATCTTGACAGACAGAAAGAGTCGAACACGCGCATGCGCGCGGACACACAGCCAGACAGACACGACCAATCAAACCCACAGATCGTCGAGTGTGTGTGAGAACAGCGATGAATCTGTAGGAATACATTATTATATATGTCTAGGGGAAGCAAAATGCGATTATTATACACTCTTTCAAAAGCTGTGTGTGTGTCTTGAGTTTTGATTGGTGTATAGCACAATCTAATAACTAGGCTATATTTAAAACACAAAGAATATGTTTTATTAGCCTATAAACATTGGGAAGGAAACTTTCAAAATGTATTTCGTTACAGAATACATGCCCAAAAATGTCATTTGTAACGTATTCCGTTATGTTACTCAATCTGAGTAACGTATTCTGAATACTTGGATTACTTCCATTAGGGTTGTGCCGATAATGGCTGACCGACATCACAATGGAGTGCCTCCCCACGTCGCGAGTCTTGCGCAAGCGACACACACTAATCCTAGTCTATTCTATAGTTAACCAGCACTGCAGGGATTGCGCTGTAAATTAAAGTGAGAATATAACTAATGCAGATATGCTATTTTAAATATTGTAGTCTATGCCAGAGACGTGGCAGTCTGTGAAAATACTGTGTCAGGCAGGCTACACACAAATAACCTACTGATCTTGACATTGTTAGCCTCTTGTCTTACACTGTGAATTTAACTTAAAATATTTAATATTTAATTTGGTAATTATTAGTATACAAGCATATTGTAGTGTCTGATATCATGCTCATTGTCACAACTCTTGCTCCTGCGCTGAAGCGGCAGTTTAATATAAACCCAGACTTCAGCGAACGTCAAATAACTCTTGTCTGGTTATTACTTTTAAAGACAATTTGCCTTAGCCATAATGTCAAATCAAATGAAAGAGTGATTCTGATAAACTATTGGAAAGCCCGTATGAGTCATTAGTTGGGTTAGTAAAATAACGAAATTATCATTTTTAAATACAGTAAAATAAAAATTGAAGTGGAAGAAAGCTACGTTTCCCCCCTATAGGGCGGATGAGTAGTTGGGTTTTTAAAATAGCCTAATGAAATTATAGTTTTAAATAGAAAATAATGTTTATGTAAAGAGATATAGTAAAATATAGAAACTCTTTTAAGTTCTTCAAGCCTTCTCGGGTATTTTCATAATAATAAAGAAAAAAACAACTCTTCACTGACGCTGCACCATTATATTTCGTTCTCCATTCTCTTTCTTTAATGTGAAGTGCTGTTTGAATTTCCAGGATATAAACGCGTTCTTGCCCTGGCTCTGTTGTTCTCTGTTGTCTACCTCTAGCTCCCGCTGCTCCTCTTCCGACTCCATTGTGATTTAAAAAAAACGCGCGCTTTCATATTGGGGCATTCTGGGAAATGTATGGAGTTGTCTTAATTTATTTAGAGAGTGAAACAGAGAAGTATCGTAGTGTAATCCATTGATTTCAACAATGTAACTGTATTCTACAACCCCAAATCAGAAAAAGTTGGGACAGTATGGAAAATGCAAATAAAAAAAAAAGATGTGATTTCTAAATTTACTTTGACTTTTATTTCATTGCAGACAATATGAACACAAAATATTTCATGTTTTGTCTGGTCAACTTCATGTAATTTGTAAATATGCATCCTTTCCTGTCATTCAGACCTGCAACACATTTCAAAAAAAGTTGGGACAGTAAAGCATTTACCACTTTGTAATGTTGCCATTCCTTTTCACAACACTTAAAAGACGTTTAGGGACTGAAGACACCAAGTGATGAAGTGTTTCAGGTGTAATTTTGTCCCATTCTTCCTGCACACAAGTCTTAAGGTGGGCAACAGTACGGGCTCTTCGTTGTCCACATTCTCTATTGGAGACAGGTCGGGACTGAGGCAGGCCAGTCAAGTACCCGAACCCTCTTCCTCCGCAGACAGGACTGCAGAATGTGTGCAGAATGTGCTTTTGCATTGTCTTGTTGAAATATGCATGGACGTCCCTGGAAAAGATGTCTTCTTGAAGGCAGCATATTATGCTCCAAAATCTCTATGTACTTTTCAGCATTAATGGTGCCTTCACAGAAGTGCAAGTTACCTTTGCCAAGGGCACTGACACAACCCCATACCATGACAGACCCTGGCTTTTGGACTTGTTGCTGGTAACGGTCTGGATGATCCTTTTCTTCTTTGGTCCGGAGCACACGGCGTCCATTCCTCCCAAAAAATACCTGAAATACTGCTTCATCTGCCCACAGTACACGTTTCCACTGTGTGATGGTCCATCCCAGATGCCTCCGAGCCCAGAGAAGTCGACAGCGCTTCTGGACACTGTTAACATAGGGCTTCCTTTTGGCACAGTACAGTTTTAACTGGCATTTGTGGATGTAACTACTGTTACGAACCCCGCATTAAATGTGCTCGTTAGAAAAGGGGAACGCAACATAAAAGGACACGCAAGACCAAAGAAAGCATTTTTATCATTTATTACGTCTCACAGGTGTTACATCAGGCAACTGGGAGGATGATTTCCAACCCCAACAAAATAAACAAACTAATTAACAAACACACAAAACGAACAACAAAAGAAACACAGAAAAAAGATACTCAAACACACAGCTTCAGCTACAGCTTGCAACTCGTCATCAGCATGGAGCTAGGTAAACATCAAATGACTTCTCAAGGGTGCTCAGCACTTCACAAACTCAGTGACTAAAGTGGTCGGGCGACTGGAATAAGATGGAAGTAGCACGATCAGCCACCACACGGTTACTCTCCCTCCGTCCTATATTCAATTCTCAGCGTCATTACCAAATCGGCAGCAGGTGTTCAAGGGCGGAGCTTACCCTCGGAAGAAAAGAAAACCAAAATTAATACCAAAAAATAACACAACAGAACCCAAGCAAACTACTCATAATAAGACTATTAATAATCCCAATAATAGTCAATAATCAAGATAATAATATTGTTGATAGTAGAGCTTGGATCGTAACACTTCGTATTGTGGTACTTGACAAAGGTTTGCCAAAGTAGTCCTGAGCCCATGTGGTGATATGGCTTCTAGATGATGACGATTCTTGATGCAGTGCCGCCTGAGGGATCGGAGATCACGGTTGTTCAGCTTAGGCTTGCGCCCTTGTCCTTTACGCACTGAAATTCCTCCAGATTCCTTGAATCTTTTAATTATGTTATGCACTGTTGAATGTGAAATATCCAAATCTCTTCCTATCTTTCTTTGAGGAACATTGTTTTTAAACATTTCAATAATTTTCTATGAGTCAGATGAAAAAGTCTATGCCAGGGTACTGGAGAGGAGAATTCGGCCGATAGTGGAACCTCGGATTCAGGAGGAACAGTGTGGTTTTCGTCCCGGTCGTGGAACACTGGACCAGCTCTATACCCTTTCCAAGGTGCTGGGGGGGTTCATAGGAGTTTGCCCAACCAGTCCACATGTGTTTTGTGGATTTGGAGAAGGCATTCGACTGTGTTCCTCGTGGCATCCTGTGGAGGGTGCTCTGGGAGTATGGGGTCGGCGGCCCCCTGCTTAGGGCTGTTCAGTCCCTGTACGACCAGAGCAGGAGCTTGGTCCGCATTGCCGGCAGTAAGTCAGACTTGTTCCCGGTGCATGTTGGACTCTGGCAGGGCTTACCTTTGTCACCGGTTCTGTTCATAATTTTTATGGACAGAATTTCTAGGCGCAGCCAAGGGCCGGAGAGTGTCCGGTTTGGGGACCACGCGATTTCGTCACTGCTTTTTGCGGATGATGTTGTCGTGTTGGCCTCCTCGAGCCAGGACCTTCAGCGTGCACTGGGACGGTTTGCGGCCGAGTGTGAAGCGGCTGGGATGAGAATCAGCACATCCAAGTCCGAGGCCATGGTCCTCAGTCGGAAAAGGGTGGCTTGCCCGCTTCAAGTGGGTGGAGAGTTCCTGCCTCAAGTGGAGGAGTTCAGGTATCTAGGGGTCTTGTTCACGAGTGAGGGAAGGATGGAACGAGAGATTGACAGACGGATCGGTGCAGCTTCTGCAGTAATGCGGTCGATGTACCGGTCTGTCATGGTGAAGAAGGAGCTGAGCTGCAAGGCAAAGCTCTCGATTTACCAGTCAATCTACGTTCCTACTCTCACCTATGGTCATGAGCTGTGGGTCTCAACCGAAAGGACAAGATCCCAGATACAGGCGGCCGAAATGAGCTTTCTCCGTAGGGTGGCTGGGCGCTCCCTTAGAGATAGGGTGAGGAGCTCAGTCACTCGGGAGGAACTCAGAGTAGAGCCGCTGCTCCTCCACATCGAGAGGAGCCAGCTGAGGTGGCTCGGGTATCTATAACGGGTGAGGTGTTCTGGGTACGTCCCACCGGGAGGAGGCCCTGGGGAAGACCTAGGACACGCTGGAGGGACTCTGTCTCCCGGCTGGCCTGGGAACGCCTCGGGGTTCCCCCGGAAGAGCTGGAGGAAGTGGCTAGGGAGAGGGAAGTCTGGGCGTCTCTGCTTAGACTGTTGCCCCCGCAACCCGGCCCCGGATAAGCGGAAGATGATGGATGGATGGATGGATGGATGGATAATTTTCTCACATATTTGTTGGCAAAATGGCGATCCTCTGCCCATCTTTCCTCCTAAAGGATTAGACCTTTCTTGGATGCTGCTTTTGTACCAAATCATAATTACAATCACCTGTTGACATCACCTGTTTCAAATCACATTATTATTTAACCATTTTACCTCATCACTAGCCCTAAATTGCTCCTGTCCCAACTTTTTTTGAAATGTGTTGCAGGTCTGAATGACAGGAAAGGATGCATATTTACAAATGACATGAAGTTGACCAGACAAAACATGAAATATTTTGAGTTCCTATTGTCTGCAATGAAATACAAGTCAAAGTAAATTTAGAAATCACTTTTTTTTTCTTTTTTTTTTGCGTTTTCCATACTGTCCCAACTTTTTCTGATTTGGGGTTGTAAATACCAACTATTTAAAGTGTAACTGTAACGGAATACAGTTACTCATAATTTGTATTCTGAATACGTAACGCCGGTACATGTATTTCGTTACTCCCCAACACTGCCTATAAATATACACTGAGTCCTCATGAAATCAACCCTATTTACATCACTGGTCCTGGGGTAAACAGTTAATCTATGCTAACACACAGGACATATCAGAGTATCTCAAAATCTGAGACATTTCTTCTGGTCAGGAATGAGAAGATGAACTGATGTGAAGCTGCTGTTTGGTTTATATGAGTTAAATAGCACTTTATCTGTATTTATTTCATCTTTGTACAGTTTAGTTAAGCTCTGCGGACGCACACGTCATGCTAGCTAGTCGCTAGTCATTTTGCTACACATTTCTGTGCTGAAATATGAATCTCATCAATATAATCTACATCCACCATCTTGATGATGGGAATATCTGGATCTGTTTAACATTGAAACCATACTGTGCGTTTGTACACAAACTTTAAGTCGGCTTGAATATAAGCAAAGGCAGAAAGTCTGAGATAGTATTCTCTGTATTCTCACTGTCTGTCCTGCTTGTAATGAGGTCAAGGGTCAGGCTGACCTGTCGTCATGTGTCTCTCCTCTGTCGGGTCTGTGTTTCTTCCTCCGGTCATGGGCAGCCCATCTCTTGGTATGTTCCGTGTATGGAGCAGTGCGGCATGTGTTCCAGCAAGTGTTTAGCCCTCTCAGCTAGAGCTTGTGCATTAGTGCACCTGTGGGCTAACTCTTGTGAAGCCCCATGGGTTATAGCGCTTTAGCCTGGTTATGATGGAGCACTGGTCATGTGGCAGCTTGGGTCAGGTCAGCCCACGGCAACGAGCTCAGATAAGAGTCTGCCTGTGTTCCTCTCTCTCTTATTCTTCTTCCAAACATTTCTTTCCATTTCCCCGTTACTTTCACCAGTCCTCCCACGTCATCTCCGTCCGCCACAAGCTATCGTCCATATAATCTACAGATGCTAATGAGATCCACGAGGCCATGAGAAAGAGAGAGACTTTCAAGCAGTGGAGAAGACGGTCAGTGAGAACTCGGACTCTATTCAACAGATCATCGACTCTCTCGAAGTCCACGGTGAACAGGTGAAGTGTTGGAGAACCAAAAACAAAGGAAGCGTCGAACGTCGTGACTATTTAGCTAACGTTTTAAATGTGAAAATAAAACTAGGCAATAATACAAATGTACAAAATAATCCCAGCAGCCGTTTCGACAATTCGAAACATTCGTTCTGAGTGCGGTTCGTCCGATTGATGCCTTTATGTCTGAGCGCGGTTCGTCTGATGCCTAATTGTACGAGACCTGACAGGATGTTTTTGGTGAGACCTGAAGCCTTTCAGTCTGAGGCGTGACGCCTTTTCATAATCAATGAGGTCTGAGGATGTCCTAAAATGAACACGTACTCGTGAATTCTGTCGGTGAACTGTCGGAGTCACTAGAGTAACATATACTTCAGGATATTCCTTTACTTCTAGTCGGAGGGATGGTCACTCATGTCTTAAAGTGAGTAACTTGAGGATCAGCACTGACTCGAGACGCAAACTGTGCCGTTGAACTCAGTCGCTTGCCTGTCCTTTGTGTTATCTTGTCACACTTGTGTAGCTTTGCCTGTTTATACCTGTTCTGTTGTGTGTATCGTCTCACAGTCTTGACTTGTGTTGTACTGCATTACTGAGCATTCGTCTTCCTCTGTTCCTGGTTTTCTTATCTTTGCCTGTTTCCTGGATTTATCATTCCTGTCTTTGCCCTTTGGATGTGTTTGATTGTGTGGACTGAATACCTGTGCTCTGACCTTCTGCCTATTTTATGGACTATGGCTTTGGATTGTGTCACTCATTAACTGCGTTTGGATCCTCAATCAACATGAACTGTGTGGTGTGTAACATTGCTCATTACCTGACATTTGACTTTGACATATGAACTTGACAGAGAGAAACTGGAGAGAATACTTTGACTAAGTATGAACACTTTTGGCTTAACTTTTTTTTCAAAATGTTCTTCAGTCTGTGCAATAAATAAATGTTATCTCTGTTTGACCTGTTTGAACACACCCAAAGGTGATCATAAACTCTCTTACAACACTTACCAGGAAGAGACTGACTTGTTATTTCTCCTTTCTGTCATACCGACTCTCTCTCTCTCAACAGCAATAAAGAATCAGCGATCAGTGGAGAACGAAGAGAAGCTCTTTACAGAAGGAGTTTGTGAAGTTTGTTTCTGAACAGACAGCAGATCTTTGTGATTCTCATTGTGATTCATGTTTGAAGCCGTCGTTCAGGAAGTGAAAGTAAAGTTCAGATTGCTGGAGCTCAAACAGTGAGAATGGATTCACTGTCTGTAGAAGAGCTTTCTTGTCCCGTGTGCTGTGAAATCTTCAAGGCTCCTGTTGTTTTATCCTGTAGTCACAGTTTCTGTAAAGAGTGTCTTCAACAGTTCTGGAGAACCAAGAGAACTCAGGAGTGTCCCGTCTGCAGGGGAATATCCTCAAATCAAAATCCTCCAACTAATCTGGCGTTAAAGAACTTGTGTGAGTCGTTCCTGAAGGCGAGAGATGAGAGGCGTTCATCAGGATCTGAGGAGATCTGCAGCTTACACAGTGAGAAACTCAAACTCTTCTGTCTGGAGGACAAACAGCCGGTGTGTTTAGTGTGCAGAGATTCAAAACAACACGACAATCATAAATTCAGACCCATCAGTGAAGTGGTTTCATCATATAAGGTAAGACAAATGTCTCTTGTTCCTCATGTAAAGAACAATAATTAGTCATAAACACAGATTTCACATTCATGCACTCAGTATTTCTCATTTTACTCATCTTCAGTAACATTTACTGTGCTGTGAAAAACTATTTGCCCCTCCTCAATTCTTCTGTTTCTGTGTCTCATACTAAATAGTAGATGTTCAAACAAAATACAAAATACAACAAAGGCAATCTCAGTAAACACAGAATACAGTTTTCAACTCATATCACCCGTGTGAAAAACGAATCACCCCTTCATCAGCGATAACTGCAGCGAATGCTTGAGCTGACTGGAGATCAGTCTTTCACAGCGCTCTGCTGGATCTGACCCACTTCTCTTTGCAGAACTGCTTTAGTTCAGTCACATTGGAGGGTTTTCAAGCATGAACTGCCTGTTTAAGGTCCTGCCACATCATCTCAATCGGGTTCAAGTCAGGACTCCAGAACTTGAGTTGAGCTTTTCTGAGCCGTTCAGAGGTGGATTTACTCTGTGCTTTGAATCATTGTCTTGATGCTTGAGCTTCAGCTGTATTTCTGTTCAATTCTAGGAGGAGCTCAATACAGCACTGAAGTCCTTACAGGAGAAACTTCAACACAATGAAAACATTAAAGGAGAGTTTGAGAAAACAGCTCAACACATCAAGGTGAGGAAACAGAGTCAAGAGTCATTTTCATCACAGCTGTAGGATCTCTATATACAGTTATGATTTGATATATTTCAGCAGATTATTTCTGTAAATGACGAGCAGCGTCTGCTTCTGGAGCCGTTATATGTCGGGTATCAGAGTTTCTCTCTGATATGAATGATGTGAAGTGTTGATGTGTGTGGATGGAGATGATTGAAGTGAATGTGATGTGATTTCAGGCTCAAGCTGAGCACACAGAGCGTCAGATTAAACAGCAGTTTGAGAAGCTTCATCAGTTTCTCAGAGATGAAGAAGAAGCTACAATCACTGCACTGAGGGAGGAAGAGGAGCAGAAGAAGCAGATGATGAAGGAGAAGCTGGAGGAGATGAACACACACATCTCAGCTCTTTCACACACAATCAAAGACATGGAGGAGATGATGAGAGCCAGTGACGTCTGCTTTCTGAAGGTCTGATTTCAGATCATTGGTTGATCATTGGTTCATTGATTGAGTTCTTGATGATAAATGGTGTGTTTGTTCTGCAGGAGTTTCCAGTCTCAAAGGAAAGGTGAGTGATCTGCTCCGGTCTCTGGTCTCTCTGGTTCTGATCCAAAGCCACTGCAGTTCTGACTCCTGAATGTTCTTCCAGAGTCCAGAGCTCACAGCCGGATCCACAGATGGCTTCTGGAGCTTTGATTCATGTGCCACGGTACTTGGGCAACCTGCCGTTCAGAGTCTGGAAGAAGATGCAGGACATCGTCCAACACAGTGAGTCTGACGGCACACACACACGCACACACGAACACACACACATCACACATCACACACACACACACACACACACACACACACACACACACACACACACACACACACACACACACACACACACACACACACACACACACATAGTGCTTTTGTCAGTGCTGAGGTTGGTTTTGGATAAATTGGGATCTTTTAGGCTCCAAAGTCTTTATGCCTCCCTTTGGTTTTATAAAATTATCTTTTGAACCCGACATGGTACGATGAAGATTCTTTCTTCCAGTCTTTGGAGTAAAAAAACACTTCCAAAAGAAGTCCAGAGCACACAGAGCCTTAGTTCTGCTCTTTCAAACACAAGATTGATTGTTTTATTAAGGGCTTTCCTTTAAAATGACACCAGATGTATTTATTTACTGTATGTGAGTAAGGGAAGAGTTGAAGGGGTTAAACACTGATGATGAAGATGAGTGTGAAACTAATAACAGCACTGACAGAGATCAGAGGAAACGTGTTTGATCAACAGGATCATAATTCATAATAATCTGAGTGTGTTCAGTCTCGATCAACAGGATCATAATTCATAATAATCTGAGTGTGTTCAGTCTTGATCATGATATGAAGATCAGAATAAAAGCATCTGTTGATTGTGTCTCATCAGCTCCTGTGATTCTGGATCCAAACACGGCGAATCCACGTCTCGTCCTGTCTGATGATCTGACCAGTGTGAGGAACAGCTGGAACAAACAACCTCTTCCTGATAATCCAGAGAGAATTAACTGGGATCTCTGTGTTCTGGGTTCAGAGGGTTTTAACTCAGGAACACACAGCTGGGATGTGGAGGTTAAAGAGAATCAATACTGGGCTCTTGGAGTAACTACAGCATCAAACCAGAGGAAGGGATATCGTTTCTTCAACACTGATGTCTGGAGTGTGTCGTACGGATGGTCCTCTTCAGGTTCTGCTTTTCATGTTTATCAGAAGCTTGAACGTGTGAGAGTGTGTGTGGACTATGCCAGAGGAACGGTGTCATTCTCTGATCCTGTAACTAACACACATCTACACACACACACAACCTCCTTCACTCACACACTCTTTCCATTCTTCTGTTGTCCTGGCTCTCTGAGGATCTTAGCGGTCAATAGTCAGTAAACGTCACTCCTGTAGGTCTGGATCTTCCTGCTTTCATCAGTTTCCAATATTTAATCCATATCTCATGAGTGAGAGTTGATCTGAATATCAGTCCGGTGGCTGTGATTGGGCCGTGATGATCACATGACTGATATCCAGCACTACAGCCACACTCATACGCTCATATTGCTTTCATACAACAGATCAATAAACCAGAAGTTTTCATTGATATTCCACTTCACACAATTACACCGATTAGAGATCCTTTCAGCATTCATGTTTTCAGGATAATTGACAATTAACAGATTAATTCTCTCTAGTTTTCACATGTTAATTATACAGTCACTGAACCAGTTAATTCAGTTTTTGTTGTAAATGAATAATTATTTCAGTCATAGAGGTTATGATGATGTGTTTAAATATAAAAGCTTAGTGTAGAAATGCTTGATTCAGCCGATTACAGATCACGGCCGTATGTATAACACTTGTCAGAAATGCTCTTCAGAATAAAGTCTTAAGCTTTGATTTCAGTGTCAGAAATCAATCATTTCAAACTCCAGTTGAACATTGATGCTGCTCATGTGTTTCTGTGTGTGTGTGTGTGACTGCTGATGTACTGTGGGCTCAGTGATGTTGTGAGTGTCATGGATACTCCAGCATCTGCAGGAAGCCCACAGTCCTCATGAAGCGCTCGCTTCTGCTGAACATGTTGAAGCTCCGCTGGGAGGTCATGAACTGTCTGACTGTGTGTGGTTTGGGTAGAGGAGCTGTTCAAGAGCTGCTCACTGTGGACCCATGCGCCATTATTACTGTCATTTCTGCAGTTAAAGCCTTGTGTCATAGAGCGGGAGAAGTGAGAAACCTGTGTGAATCACACTGAGTCTTAAGAAACTCTTCACTGATGTGAGATCAGTCCTCAGGCGCTGTGAGCAGAGAGACTTCAGTGCGGCTTCTAGACATCTAGAGCTCAAACTGAGCAACTGACTCTAAACCTCAATGGCTTCATCACAACATGACAGTGGACAATAATGAACATGCCACAGAGCATCACCATTCCTCTAATAATTCAACGGCTCATCCTCAATTATTCCTCACATATGATATCACTGCATGAAAAGAGTCATTTCTGGGTTAAATCTGACATCGGAAACTTCAGTGAAACTTCAGGTGTACGACCTTAAAATGCTTAAAATTAAACATGTCTGCCAGAACACAACATCAAAATCTGTTCAGTGTTGTATCATTCTTTCTCAAACTGTATTTTCTAGCCTGAGGTTGTTTCGAGCCATTTATTCCCGCTCGACTGCATTCAAATCTTGTGCCCGCTGACAGTGTCCGATGTTTTCTGACAGATTTACATCAGACGAAGGTAAGTGTAAATTCATGAAATCATTGTAAATAACTGTCACGGTTCATGGGTTCACTGACTCGCCCTCGTGTGTGTGTATTGCGTGGCGTGGCTGGGTTGAGCGGTGATCATTATCAGCTTCAGCTGTTCCTCGTTTATGCTCTATTTAACGTGTTTTTGCATGTCCTGTTTGTCAGTTCGTTGCAGGCGTTTTCCGGGTCTGGTCTCTGCCTTGTCTCTCCGTCTTCCAGGATGTGGTTGTTCCCGGAGTCCTTGTGAGGATCCCTGGGTGTGGTTCTCAGTTTGCCTGACCTTCGTCTGCCCATTGCGGTCCCTGCTTCACAGAGTCTCCCTGCCTGATTCTTCTTTTCAGTTTGCTGTTGAACTGTACCACTGAGAGTCTGTTCATAAATTCCTTTTTGCTCTCGCAATTGGATCTTCTGTTATTTTCCAGTAGTGTTTTGTGACAGAACGAACTGACCAGCATGGATCCAGCGAGAAGCACGGATCTACAGGATTATCTTGCAAGGAGCGCTCAAAGGATGGATCAGCAGGATGAACAAGCACTCGCCACGGCTCGTGCTGTACAGGCATTGGTGAAGCAGATGTCCGAGCTAACTACCCAGGTACAACATCTATCAGCACCCACTGCACCACCCACACCGCCTGTCCCTCTCCAACTTCCTCCAGCGAGTGGTCAACACGAGCCATGGATACCGACACCCGAGAGATATTCTGGTGAGCCCAATCTCTGTCGTGCATTTCTAACTAAGTGTGACATATTTTTCTCACTGCAACCTGTGACATTCGCTTCAGAGGCATCGAAGGTGGCTTTGGTCATGGCTTTATTGTCGGGACGCGCGGCACTGTGGGGGACAGCGGTGTGGGAGAACAATCATCCCTGTTGTACCTCGTTCGCTACACTCTCCACGGAAATGAAGCAGGTATTCGACCGGGCAGTGGCGGGACGTGAAGCGGTCTATCAACTCGCTGATCTACGCCAGGAAGGGAGACCTGTTTCAGATTACGTCATCGAATTCTGTACATTGGCAGCTGAGTGTAGCTGGAACGAGGAGGCGCAGTGGGACATGTTCCTGCATGGGATGGCTGACCGCATCAAAAAGGAGATTTATACACTGGAGTTACCGGACAGACTCGATGGTTTGATCGAGTTAGCACTACGTGTGGACGCCCGTTTGCAGCAACGGAGGGATCGTACACATCCAGTCACGAGTTCCGAGATATTCCCAGCAGCTACAATGGTAGTGCGGTCAGCCATCCGGTCGATCAAGAGCCCATGCAGGTGGGTGGGGCTCGGCTTTCCCGGGAGGAGAGACAACATCGGCATGAGAAAGGACTGTGTCTGAACTGTGGAGGATCAGGACATTATCTTCGAGACTGCCCAGTAAAAGACCAAGCCCAACAGTAGGCAAGGGGTTACTGTTGGGTGGAAAGTCTGTCATTTCTGTCTCTCCTACTGTAATCAATGGTAGGGATCTTGAGCTGGTGGATGAGTACAGGTATTTGGGTACAGTGATTGATAATAAACTTAATTTTGACACCAACATTGATGCCATTTGTAAAAAAGGTCCAACAACGTTTATTTTTCCTAAGGAAAATGAATTCCTTTAAAGTATGTAAAGTGCTAATGACACTGTTTTATCAGAGTTTTATTGAATCTGTTATTTCGTACTGTGTCATTGTATGGTGTGATTGTATTACCTTGTCCTGTAGAAACCGAGTGACCAAGTTAATTAAGACTGCATCCAGGATTATCGGAGTTCAACAGATATCACTTCAAGACATTTTTAAAGAGCGCATTGTTAAAAAAGCCTATGTGATAATTAATTCCCCTTCCCATCCATTACATAGAGAGTTTGTGGTACTTCCATCAGGTCGTAGATATAGAGCAATGGGGGGGAGAACTAAGAGGTTCAAACACTCATTTATACCGACTGCGATTTCTATGTTAAATCAACGGTAATCATAGATAATATGCTGTCAATTTTAAATGAATTTCTATGTGTGTGACTGTATAAATGTTATGTGTGTGGCACCTGTGCAAACTAAATTTCCTAAACGGATGAAATAAATAAACTGAACTGAACTGATATCTATGGGCGAATCCTCATCAGCCACTCTCCTCTCGGTAAGACTGCAATGGGCAGCGGGATTTCATTTCTGTCAGGAGCTAGTGGATTCAGGAGCAGAGGGCAACCTGTTGGACATTTTTCTGGCCAAGCGTCTCAACATTCCTGTGGTTCCTCTTAAAGAGACTATTTCAGTGCATGCTCTGGGCGGACACAGATTACCAGACATCACCCACACTATGGGTACGCTCACGCTCATCACTGCCGGTAATCACACCGAACAGACTTTTTTTTATTTCCAGGTCCCCCCTCGTGCCAATCGTATTGGGTCATCCTTGGCTTACGAAGCACAGACCCAGGATCGGAGTGGAGCAGAGACTGTCATGCTGATTGTTTAGTGTCTGCCTGTTTGTCTGTCTCGTGTTCTGTGTTACAGGAGGAGTCAATGAAACTGTCTAACGTGCCGGAGGAATATCTCGACCTGAAGAGAGTGTTCAGTAAGTCATGGGCTGCTTCTCTACCTCTGCATCGTCCCTATGACTGTGCTATAGAGTTATTGCCAGGAACTTATCCGCCTAAAGGCAAGTTATACTCACTTTATAACCCTGAGAGGGAGGTCATGGAGAAATATATTTCTGATTCTTTGGCAGCTGGACTCATCCGTTCGTCTTTGTCTCCCGCTGGCGCTGGATTTTTTTGCCTTTTGGCCTGTCCAGTTCCCCTGCCGTTTTCCAAGCTCTAGTCAATGAAGTGTTGAGAGACATGGTCGATCTGTTCATATATGTCTACCTGGACAACATATTGATATTTTCCTCTTCTCTCTAGGAACATGTTCAACACGTCAGATGAGTGCTCCAAAGGCTGCTTCAGAATGGGCTTTTTGTCAAGGCGGCGAAATGCGTGTTTCATGCACAGTCACTTCCATTCCTTGGATACATCGTCTCATCAGAGGGGATGCGCATGGATCCTGACAAGGTTAAGGCTGTGGTAGATTGGCCAATCCCAGATTCCCGTAAGGCCCAACAGAGGTTTTTGGGATTCACTAATTTCTATCTGCGTTTTATTTGCAATTTCAGCCAACTAGCTGCTCCTCTGACCACTTTAACCTCCATCAGAATGACGTTCAGGTGGTCTAATGCAGCTGAAACGGCATTTTCCAACCTCAAGAGCCGCTTTGTTTCAGCTCCCATCCTTGTAGCCCCTGATCCGTCACGTCAGTTTGTGGTGGAGGTTGATGCGTCAGAGGTGGGGGTAGGTGCAGTGTTATCTCAGCTCACCACCGCGGATGATACGATGCACCCATGCTAATTTTTTTCTCATCGCTTAACGACTGCCGAACGCAACTATGATATTGGTAACAGAGAGTTGTTGGCAGTTAAACTAGCATTGGAAGAATGGCGTCATTGGCTAGAAGGGTCGGGGTACCTTTTATCGTCAGGAACGATCACAAGAATCTGGAATACATCAGATCAGCTAAAAGACTGAACTCCAGGCAGGCTCGGAGGGCTCTTTTTTTTCGGTCGTTTCGATTTTTCGCTTTCTTACCGTCCTGCTTCTAAGAACATTAAACCCAATGCATTATCTCATATCTTTGATCGTTCCGAACGCCCGTCCAGTCCCGAGTGTATTTTACCTGAGAGACTGGTTATCTCTTCACACACATGGGAGGTCGAGTCGACGGTTCGCAAGGCCTTAGAAAGGGTAACGCCTCTGCCCGGGGGACCACTGAGTCGGTTATTTGTGCCGGAGGGATTACGGTAAGAAGACATTCGGTGGGGACATGCTTCCAATGTGGCTTGTCATCCAGGAGTTTCTCGTTCCACTTTTTTGGTTAAGCAATGATTTTGGTGGCCCAGAATGGCTCGTGACATTCAAGATTTTGTTTTGGCTTGCTCGGTCTGTGCTGGTGGTAAGACTTTCAATCGTTCCCCTCATGGGCTTCTTCAACCGCTGTCGATTCCTTCGAGACCCTGGTCACACATCACGCTAGATTTCGTTATGGGTCTCCCTCCATCACAGGGTAATACGGTTATTTTAACCGTAGTGGACCGGTTCTCGAAGGTGGCACATTTAATTCCCTTGCCCAAATTACCGTCAGCCAAGGAGACAGTGGTTACTGTGGTTGATCACGTCTTTCGTATTCATGGCCTCCCGATAGACGTGGTTTCCGATCTTAGTTTACTTCAAAATTTTGGAAGGAGTTTTGTAGATTATTGTGAGCGACAGTCAGCCTTTCATCTGTGTTTCATCCTCAGAGTAACGGCCAGACAGAGAGAGCCAACCAGGATTTAGAAAGAACGTAACGATGAAAAGTGGCCCAGAATCCTTCCTCCTGGAGCCAACAACTTTCATGGGTAGAGTACATGCACAACTCGTTACCAGTATCATCCACGGGTCTTTCGCCTTTTGAGTGTAGTATAGGTTACCAACCACCTGTCTTTCCCAGTCTGGAATCTGAAGTCGCGGTCCCCTCCACTCACGCCTTCATCCAGAGGTGTCATCACCACTGAGAGTCTGTTAATAAATTCCTTTTTGCACTCGCAATTGGATCTTCTGTTATTTTCCAGTAGTGTTTCGTGACAATAACATGTTCACCATAACACACAAGTTTTTCAATGTTATATACATTTCTTCAAGTTCTAATTTCTATGTTAGGAAGACTGTTCCAGAGTTTAGGTGTTAAATAGGAAAAGGATCGACCGCCTGCAGTTGATTTGGATATTCTCGGTATTATCAACTGGCCAGAGTTTAGAGAGCGCAGTAGACGTGATGGAGTATAATGTGTTAAGAGCTCGCTCAAGTACTGGAGCTAAACCATTTAGTGCTTTGTAAGTAATAAGCAAGATTTTAAAATGTATGCAATGTTTAATAGGCAGCCAGTGCAGTGTTGACAGAACTGGGCTAATATGGTCACACTTCCTGGTTCTAGTAAGAACTGGAGCTGCTGTGTTTTGGACCAGCTGGAGTTTTTTTATTAAGCGAGCAAGGCAACCACCCAGTAGAGCATTACAATAATCTAACCTTGAGGTCATGAACGCATGAACTAACATTTGGCATTGAGAGCATGTGCCGTAATTTAGATATATTTTTAAGATGGTAGAAAGCAGTTTTACAGATGCTAGAAACGTGGCTTTCAAACGAAAGATTGGTATCAAAGAGCACACCCAGGTTCCTCACTGACGACGAGGACTTGACAGAGCAGCCATCAAGTGTTAGACAGTATTCTAGGTTACTATATGTATACTATATTTTTATTCTTGTAAACCTTGTATGTAAACTTCAGCACTAAACTAAAGTTCCTTCACATTGTTTGTGTGACTTGAGTGGATTTGTTCAAAGATCAGGCAGCTGACAGACAACACAACCCTGATGGAGAGCACAGGCAGGATTCTGTTAAGGGGCACTGTCCATTCAAAGGAAGGAAGACATTGTGCGGTAAGGCGGCTCCTCTAATGAAGGCTCACCTTGTAGAGTTTTGTTTATTTAACTTTTTGTTATAGCTCTGTAGTCCTGCATGCTACAGTCAGGTTACTTCCCATTGCATCAAATCTGCTCTGGAATGAAACTGTATGGGCTCCGATCACATTGGTCCAGCAAGACACAAACATCTGCAGACGGCAGGGGCCCGTTTCAGAAAGGAGGTTAAGTGAAAATTCTGAGTATGTTAACCCTGAAATAAGGGAAACTCTGGGTTTTCTGTTTCAGAATGGGAGGTATGTCAAACCCGAGAAAGCAGGGTAAGTCAAGCCCGTTTCTAAAAGAGAGGTAACTTATACTCAGAGTCAGTTACCAGGGTAACTTACTCTGTGAACCTAACCTGGTCAGGAGCAGGTTTTCTTTGGTAAACCCAGAGTTTCTTTCAGTCTCCTCCCCTTTTTAAAGCGCCAGCTGTGTTTAAATAGTTTATTCATTCATTCAAACTGCACAAATGCTTTTTTTTGAGTATTTTGGTCGTATTTCAGGTACAAATATCAACAAATTATAAATGTAATCTAAATCTAAAGTAAGCAAAGTTTACTTAAAACAAATTAAATTATCTGCCACTTGACAAAAATACATAGTGAGAAAAGCATTCTTTGCAGTGGAGGTACATTCATTCATTGCTTATATTTTCATCATGGGGACACTGTCAAACTGACAAAAATGGCATGTCCTTTTATACAGGAAGGATCCTGACGTTTACTTGATTAACCTCTAGAAGTAAACTAATAATTAGAATTTCCTTTAGGATTTCCAGTGGTTGGATGCATTGATGACACTCACACACACCCGCAAGGCACGCTCATCACGTTCTAGACCCCGTAATCCTAATAATCTGCGTAGTGTACCTATTTCCTCTACTACATTAATGTCCATTCCAATTGGTCTGTGGAATTGCCAGTCTGCTGTAAACAAAGCAGACTTTATTTCATCTTTCTCCACTCATTCACATCTCAGTCTCATGGCTCTAACTGAAACCTGGATCAAACCAGAAAACACTGCCACTCCTGCAGCTCTCTCAAATAATTTCACTTTTTCACACACCCCTCGCCCGATTGGGAGGGTTGGAGGTACTGGTTTGCTAATCTCAAATGATTGGAAATTTGAGCCCATTACATCTCTATCTGACAACCGCTCTTTTGAATCACACTCAATCACTATCACTCATCCTGCTAAAACCCATGTTGTAGTTATTTATCGCCCTCCAGGTCAACTGGGTAACTTCTTGGAGGAATTGGATATTTTCCTCTCTCACTTCCCTGAGGATGGCACTCCTTTGGTACTGCTTGGTGACTTCAACATCCACCTTGATAAACCCCAGGCTGCTGACTTCACCACTCTTTTGACCTCATTTGACCTTAAGCGAGTATCTACTACAGCTACTCACAAGTCAGGTAACCATCTGGACCTTATCTACACACGCTACTGCTCCACAGACGTCACTTTAGTTACTCCACTGCACACCTCAGATCACTTTCTCATCACTCTTAACCTCATACTGACTCCGGACACAACACACTCCTCCGCAGATCACCTTTCGGCGTAATCTATGCTCGCTCTCTCCCTCCCGTCTATCCACTATGGTTTCATCCTCACTCCCTCCACCTGCTCAGTTCTCAGCACTAGACACTAACAGTGCTACTGACACTCTTTGCTCCACTCTAACATCTTGCTTAGACAACCTCTGTCCCCTTACATCCAGGCCAGCCCGCACCACCCCCTCTGCCCCCTGGCTGTCCGATGTTCTCCGCGAATATCGCTCTGGACTCCGGGCGGCAGAGAGGAAGTGGTGCAAAACTAAAAACGCTACTGACCTAACCCTATATCAGTCTCTTCTTGCTTCTTTCTCTACTAATGTCTCCAGTGCTAAAACTACATACTACCACAACAAAATCAACAATTGCTCCAACTCTCGTGCACTTTTCAAAACATTCTCTTCGCTCCTTTGTCCTCCTCCTCCCCCTCCTTCATCAACTCTTACAGCTGATGACTTTGCATCATTTTTCACAAACAAAACCTCCTCCATCAGCAGTCAATTCTCCACACCACAAACTGACACACACATCTCAACAACCATCACACACACGCTCCCCTCCTTCTCTCTGCTCTCTGAAGCAGATGTCTCCAAACTCATCCTTTCCAAACAGCCCACTACATGTCCACTTGATCCTATCCCCACCCACCTCCTTCAGGCCATTTCTTCTTCTGTTACTCCTGCACTCACTCACATTGTCAACACCTCTCTTCACACCGGGACCTTCCCCACAGCATTTAAGCAGGCTCGGGTAACCCCACTGCTTAAGAAACCCTCTCTAAACCCAGCACTTTTAGAAAACTACAGACCGGTATCCCTTCTTCCTTTCATTGCAAAGACTCTTGAGCGAGTGGTGTTTAACCAGCTGTCTACGTTTCTTGAACAGAACAACCTCCTGGACATCAACCAATCTGGCTTCAAAAGCGGGCACTCAACTGAAACTGCCCTGCTCTCGGTTACGGAGGCACTGAGACAGGCAAGAGCAGCCTCCAAATCCACAGTACTTATCTTACTGGATTTGTCTGCTGCTTTTGACACAGTTAACCACCAGATCCTCCTGTCAACTCTCATGAAGATGGGCATCTAAGTAACTGCTCTCCAGTGGTTCAAGTCTTACCTCTCAGGTAGGTCCTTCAGGGTGTCATGGAGAGGTGAAGTGTCTAAGTCACATCATCTAGCTACTGGAGTTCCCCAGGGCTCAGTGCTTGGACCACTTCTCTTCTCCATCTACATGTCATCACTGGGATCGATCATTCAGAAACATGGCTTTTCCTATCACTGCTATGCCGACGACACTCAACTCTACTTCTCATTTCAACCAGATGATCCATCGGTTGGTGTTCGTATCGCTGCCTGCCTAACAGACATTTCAGCCTGGATGAAGGAACATCACCTTCAACTTAACCTTGCAAAGACAGAACTTATTGTTGTCTCTGCCAACCCAGCACTTCACCACAATCTCTCCATTCAGCTAGGATCATCAACCATAACTCCATCCAGGACAGCCAGGAACCTTGGAGTTGTGATTGATGATCAGCTAAAATTCACTGACCACATCACTGCAACAACCCGATCCTGTAGATTTGCATTATACAACATTAGGAAGATTAGACCCTTCCTATCAGATCATGCCACACAACTACTGGTCCAAGCTCTCGTTCTCTCCAGACTGGACTACTGCAATGCTCTTCTAGCGGGCCTTCCGGCATGCACTTTCAAACCCTTGCAACTGATCCAAAATGCAGCGGCAAGGGTGGTTTTTAATGAGCCGAAGAGAGCGCACGTCACGCCTCTCTTCATCAGTCTGCACTGGCTGCCAATAGCTGCTCTCATCAAATTCAAGGCACTGGTGCTCGCCTTCAAAGCAACCACTGGCTCTGCACCAATATACCTAAACTCACTTGTTCAGACTTACACACCCTCCAGGAACTTACGTTCTGCTAGTGAACGACGCCTTGTGGTGCCATACCAGAGAGGCATGAAATCGCTCTCACGGACCTTTTCCTGGACCGTTCCCACCTGGTGGAATGACCTGCCTATCTCAATTCGTGCGGCCGAGTCTGTAACCATTTTCAAAAAACGCCTAAAGACACATCTCTTCCAGCAGCACCTGACTAATCAAGAATAGCACTTATCATTCTATTCATTTTCTGTCTGTCTAAATGTATTTAAAAAAAAAAAAAAAAAAAAGTCCTGTGTGTTCTGAGCGAGATTAACTGAGACCTGCTACAGCACTTGCATACTGTTGCCCTTGACTGTTCTAGTTGCTTCTTTTGCTCTTATTTGTAAGTCGCTTTGGATAAAAGCGTCTGCTAAATGACTAAATGTAAATGTAAATGTAAATGTATTCCCATCATCACACTTTCTGAAAACGGATTACTGTATAGAATGGAAGGATGCTGCCAGATGGTAGTACAAGATATATGCCATAACCACCATCACAGCTGTTAAATACATTTATTTACAATTTTTATGGTCATCTTTATTTCCTACAAATACTTTATTCTTTTTCCTGTTGGATGTTAATATTCTTCCTCCATCTCCTCTTCATCTGTCAGTGGTGCTGGTGTTTGGCTGGCCTGAGTAGAAGTAAACTGTTTAATGTCATTACCCTAATTAATAAATGTAACAAGTGGGATCAGAGAACATTTCATTATGTGAAAAGAGCATAGACCTTTTTCACATTTCTGGGTTTCTCAGAGCGGAAGTCGTCATAGGGTTAACTTTTATAGCGGTGAATGAAAGAATAAATTAAATATATATTTTTTGTGTCCCCATTTGCTCAAATAGCAAAAGAAAAACTCCACAATAGTGATTTAACAACTTTCAAAAAGAGGAAAAAAATTGAGTGAGTTTGATAATGGAAGTGGAAAGAGAGAAAGATGTTAATTTTCACCATCACTCCCATGGACACTGTATTAGAAACACTCTCACAGCAGCGGTAACTTGTTTTTTGTAATTTGATGCATAAGTAATATAATACAAAGTATTAGTGTTTATAAATGTACATACATTAAAAAAAAAAAAAAAAAAAAAACCTTGCAGGATTTACGATATTGATGACCATTAAAACACGTCATCACTGTGAAAAGGGTCTATGTGGGAAAAGCTGCTGCACATTGGACACTGAATGATATTTAATTAATATGGCAAATGTTTGTAAAGTCATTAAACCAACACCCATGAACATTTTATGCTTAAAGCTTTACCTGATTGAATTATGTTTTTATTTTTCATTTTTAGCTGCTGCCACGTTCTTTTTTTGCCTTTTGGATACCATGAAAATTAAACTTAATTAAAATAATTAAGAATTAAACTTACATATTGACCCGGAAGTATGCAAATATCTTTTTGTTGGGTGCTGTTGCCATGGTGAATCGTAATTTCGTAGGTCCATTGATCGTGGCTTTTCATATTTGTAGTGCATGTTATAGCGGCCGCCAGTTGCCGCTGAGAGGCTAAGCAGTGGGATTAACATCTCTGACGCGTTTCGTTTCAAATTAAGATAGTTTAATTAAAGGAACAGACAAGTGTTGTATAATGATAATAAAGCAGAAAACATAAAATAAACAAAATAACAATACAAAAATATATGGTACGAAAACGGTCAACAGAAAGTGAGCGTCCCAGCTACTCACCCCCTCCCTGTCTGCCATTCACAATGAACAGGTAATATAAGCACCTACACCCTAAGTGAAGTTACCCAAACAGAAAATAACAATTTCAAAATAAGAGACATCGCACTGTTGCTGGCACCTACATTCCAGCCCCTGATTATTACACCCCAAAATAGTAATAATCACAATACAATACAATCAAAGTACATATAAATCACAAATATTTACCTGTAAGCATGTAAAACATGAATTTTACAAATAAACAGTGTATACAAAAACATGTGTATGTGTGCAAATGTCCAGTTCTTCAATGTGTGAACAATGTCCTGCAAATCAATCAAAGTCAATAAGTCCATCAAACAGTCTATAGTCAAAGTATCCAGGAAGTCATTTGAGAGCTCTCATAAGTCGGTCAATCGGTCAGTCAGTCAGTCGGTCGGTCGGTCGGTCAGTCATAGAACAGTTAGAAGTCTTCTGTTTCAAGGAGAAGACAAATCTTAGTAATGGGTCGTGTCAAGCAGGTGCTCTTTGTCTTGATTCTTACTTGACGTGTCAATCATCTTTTATCCTGTATGATTTCAATGATTTTGCCCATAATCCATGAGCTCCTTGGGGCAGTCTCATCCACTACAAGCACAATATCACCCAATTGAAAATTGCGTTTCTTCACCAGCCACTTCTGACGTTCTTGTAGTTGAAGTAGGTACTCCCCGGTCCATCCCTTCCAAAATAAATCCGCCATATATTGGACCTGACGCCACCTTCATCGTGAATACAGATCGTCCTTATTAAACAGTCCAGATGCTAAAGATGGCTGTGTTTTCAGCAGGATGAGATGGTTAGGAGTAAGTGCTTCCAAATCATTAACATCCATAGATGCTCTGGATATAGGACGATTGTTTAAGATGGATTCAACTTCACAAAAGAGTGTGTAGAGACCCTCCTCGTCCAAACTTTGTCCTCTAAGGATAGAATTTAGAATCTTCCTTACTGACCTTATCAGCCTTTCCCAGATTCCGCCAAAGTGCGAACCAGCCGGGGGATTAAAGTTCCACTTAATTCCTTTCTGCAGCAGAACTGAATTGATCTGATTATGATTCCAGTTTTTTATAGCCTCCTGCAGTTCACGTTGGGCACCAACAAAGTTAGTTCCATTGTCTGAACGGATCTCGACTACTTGTCCTCTACGTGCAATAAATCGCCTTAATGCATGGATGAAAGAGTCCGTATCAAGTGAAGCAGCTATTTCAAGGTGAACAGCTCTCATAGTCAAACATGTGAAGATTACTCCATAACGTTTTACAACGCTCCTTCCCCGTTTTACTTCAAAGGGACCAAAGTAGTCTACTCCAACATACGTGAATGGTGGTTTGTCAGGTGTAATTCTGTCTTGTGGCAAATCTGCCATCTGCTGATGACCTGTAGCTCCGTGAAGACGTCTACAGACTACACATTTAGACAAAATTCTTCTTATAGCCGTGCTAGCACCAGGGATCCAATATCTCTGCCTCAGTTTAGCCAGCATATAATTCCGTCCACAATGTCCAATGTCATGATGAATTTGCAACAGAATCAAATCTGAAATGTGTAGATCCTTGGCTAGTATTACTGGATGTTTCACTTCCTCAGGCATCATAGCCTTGTCCAAACGTCCACCCACTCTGATGATATCTGAGTGAAGCACAGGGTTCAGTCTATAGAGTTCACTACTCCGTTTTACCAATCCATCTTTCCGAAGACTAGTCAGTTCCTCAGAATACCTTTTCCTTTGGCAAAGACGGATAATCTCCAATTCAGCCCTTTCCAGCTCCTCTGAAGACAACAAATTCGAAGGCATATTGGATCTGAATTTTTGCATCTCTTGATTGACAACAATCTCTTGTTGGAACTTGTCTATGTCAGAGTAAGTAGTCATCAACCCTTTTCTTTTCTTGCTGAGATCAATCAGAATGTTTCTGAATCGAAGGATCCAAGCCACACCCCTTTTCAATCCCATCCATGAAGAGTAATACTTAAAGAATGGCATAAAATCATACTCTTGATGAACCAGTACCACATTTACCAGAACACTCCCTTTCACTTCTGGGTCACAAGAGGACATCACATCTACATCAGTAGGATCCATGGGCCACAACACTTGTGGTTGAATAAGAAATGGAGGACCAGAAATCCATATCTGGTTTTTCAAGAATGAATTTACATTCAAACCTCTGGATGCTGGGTCAGCTGGATTGTTGGATGAATTCACATACCTCCATTGTGTGACTTCAGAAACCCTTTGAATTTCAGCAACTCTGTTTGCTACAAAGCATTTGAATCTTGAAGTCTCATTTCGAATGTACTTAAGCACTGAGGTGCTATCTGTCCAAAAAACAGAATCCTGACATTGTATGTTCAGCTCCTTTTTGCACAGCATGTCCATGCGACTAGCCAGTGTGGCAGCTGTGAGCTCCAGACGAGGGATAGTAATAGATCTTAAAGGCGTCACTCTTGCTTTACTCATTAGAAGAAAGGAATGGGCAAGTCGTTGATCATTTTGAAGTAGTAAATAGGACACCATGCCATAACCCTTCTCACTGGCGTCTGAAAAGTGATGCAATTGGGCAGACAGAGCTTCACCAAAGTTTTCAGGTTTCAGACATCTGCGAACCTCGAATTTCTCCAATTCATGAAGTTCCTCCAACCAACTTGTCCATCGCTGAATGTACACTGTAGGAATCGTGCTGTCCCATCCAATTTTCTCTCTACACAGATCCTGAAGTATAATTTCGGCACGTAGAATCACAGGAGACAGAAAGCCAAGAGGGTCATATATAGAACTAATGATAGAAGGAATACCTCTTCTGGTAAGAGGTCTATCCTTGATGGTCACCTTGAACTTGAAAACATCCGACTCTGCACACCATTGAACACCCAATGCTCTTTCCAAAGGTAGCGTGTCATGTTCCAAATCCAAGCTCTTTACTTTCGTGTCTTTGTCTTCCTCAGGGATAGCACTTAACACAGTGTGGCTGTTAGTTATCCATTTTGTTAATCGGAATCCACCTTTGGCGCACAACTCAGTGAGCTTCTGGTACAATAGTACAGCATCTGAATCTGTAGACACAGATACAAGACAGTCGTCTACATAGAAGTTACAGAAGTTACATCATACAGATCCTTGTGGTCCTCTGCACACTTTCTCAGTGCATAGCTAGAGCAACTTGGAGATGATGTCGCTCCAAACAAATGTACAGCCATTCTGTATTCTTGCAGACTGCCATCAAGCTTTCCTCCTGGCCACCAGAGAAACCTCAAAAGATCGCAATCATCAGGATGCACCTTGACTTGATGAAACATTGATTCTATGTCAGCCATCATGGCAACATACTCCATTCTGAATCTCACCAGAACACTCACCAATGAACTTGTTAAATCTGGACCTTGTAAAAGATGTTCATTCAATGATGTTCCTTGGTAGGATGCTCCGCAATCAAACACAACTCTGATCTTTTGTTTCTTAGGATGATACACACCATGGTGCGGTATGTACCATAAACGTCCATCCAGTCTTTCCAATTCAGCTGTGGGAACCCTTTCAGCATGGCCTTTAGCAATGACACTCTCCATAAAGGTAGTATAATCAGCATGAAAAGCAGTGTTTCTTTGAAACCTTCGTTGGAGATTCAGAGCACGTTGTTCCACAAGTGATCTATTCTTTGGCATGACTACCTTTTCAGTTTTAAGTGGAAGACCAATGTAGTAATGTCCGTTGATCAGTCTTGCTGAGCCTGAAACAAAATCCAAGAATTGATGATCATCCTTTGACAATCCTTGCTGTTCCTCCTGAACACACTCAGGAAAGTCAACCCTAAACTGTTGCTCCCACAAATCATCAAGTTTCATAACTGTGATCCTGTTAACAGTCATGTGAGGATGGTCCTCAACAGCGTCCTCTTCCTGATGCTTAATTGGTCCATTAACTGCCCACCCAAACATGGTCTTAATAGCATATGGGCCATTGTCTTCACTGCGAATAATCTGCCACGGCTCCAATGCCTCTGGAACATTAGCACCAATCAACAACTCAACATCAGCATCAATTGAAGGCAAACATAGACGACTTAAATGAGGCCACAATGCAAGATCGTTTTGTGTAGCGATGTTAGTTTTACTTACAGGCATATTCTTCTGCGTGTATACTTCTGGTAAAGCACAGTAATGCTCTTGATTCAGTCCAGACACTTCCAAATCCTTAAGAACATAACAGAAAACTGATTTGTCCTGACTCATGGTTCTCATTAGAATGTTGATTTTCTTTGCAGAGAGATTAAGCTTGGACATCAAACTCTCGGTGCAGAAAGATGCTGAGCTCCCAGAGTCCAGGAAAGCATAGGTGGTCACAACTTCACTTCCTTTCTGCGATTTCACACATACAGGAACAATGGACAATGCACAATTATCTTTACCAGCCCCAGTAAGAGCACTGGACTGGAGTGAGACCAAAGCACTTCCCACTGTTGTCTTTGACTCATCTTTTTTGTACTGAATGCCCCTTTTCTCTGATGAAAGAATATGAAGAATGCTAGGGTGTTTGAGGTGGCATATCTTACATATGCGTCTCTCCTTACAATCACGACTGATATGTCCTGTACATAAACAACCGAAACAAATCCCCTTCTTCTTCAAGAAATTCATCTTTTCGCCATGAGGCTTTTCAGCAATCCTTTTACAGGAATCCAAAGCATGTTCTCCTTCACAGAAAAGACAGATGTTGTTCACAATCTTCCCACTATACTCCTTTGCACCAGTTGCACTGACTGTAGTGGCAAAACTGCTTCTGGGTTTTGAATGAGGTGGTTTGATATTCAGGTTTCTACCTCCACTAGGAAGACCATCTTGAATGTTTCCAAATACCGGATCAGTGACTATTTTCACTTGTCTTTCTATGAAGTTCACAATATCAGAAAAGCAAGCTGGATGGTTACGTCTTTCCTGTAGATCATAAGCTACTCCTCTCCATCTTTCTCTGAGCTTATAAGGAAGTTTTGCAAGAACAATTTGCATATTAGAAGCAAGATTTAACTCATTCATGTAACAAATATTCTGCATACCATTGCAACAACTTCTGAGAAATAAGCTGTAGTCCTGCAGAGCCTTAGCATCCTCAGACTTTATTGTTCTCCATGACAGCGCCTTTTCCATGTAAGCAGAGCCTATCCTCACCTCATTGCCGAAGTGTTCCTTGAGCAAAGCTTTAGCCCTTATGTACCCTTGCAATGGGATCATGTGTTGACAGCTCCTAACCAGCTCCTTAGGTTGCCCTCTGGTGTACTGTTCAAGGAAATGCAATGAATCTGCACCGCCACTAGTTTTCTTTTCTACAACCTCTTCAAACGTTCTCATAAAGTCGTGATAACGCAATGGATCTCCATCAAAGAATGGGACGTCCCTTGGTGGAAGTGAAGACAAATTCTGTTGTTGAACTAATAAAGCAGCAATTTCATTTTGCTTGTCAATCAGCTTAAGAATACTTCCTCCTTCCAAACCATCCTGTACACTTGATCAATGTGCACCTTGCAATCCAGGTCCATATACACCATCATGACTGATACTGGGCAAAGCAGAGGGTGTCAAACTTGTTTTAGGTCTTACAATTGGTTGCTGTTGTTGTTGAGTTGACTGAGTTGGAAGACGCCTTGAATCTTGTGTTGCTCGAGTTGTTGAATAAGATACAGGTGGTTGTTGTGATATTGAATGTGAACTTATGAATGTGAAGGTACAAATGAATTCACATTAGGGTTAAGAGAACGGGTTTCAGTAGGTTTCATCCTCAATGCATTGGTATCAGGACGATTAGTAAACTCACTTGCCTCTGATCTTGCATCACTATATACTTTCATCTTGGCCATAGACACAGCAATTTTAGAATCAAGCTCCATTTGTTCCTTTTTCCTCTTCAGATCATCCTCTTCTTGCTGTAATGCATGTTTGCGTTGTAACATTTTTTGATGTGTCAACAAAGCAGCCATTTCGGCCTTGATCTTGAGATGAGCAGATACAATAGAAGATCGACTCGATCGAGATCCATGAGTTTTCCTGCTCACATTAGAAATACTGTCTGTTGGTTGTACTTGACTTTGCACATCACCATAGTCCATTTCGCTGTTTTGACATTCACTTGGAACATTCATGTTACGAGAAGATGAAACTGGTCCAGCAGACGATGGAATTTTTGAATCACAAGTCAACCGAGGTTCCACAGAGTTATCCATTGTCATTGCATCATGAACACCAGAGAGTGATGGTACATTTCCATAACCTTGCGTAGATTCTGTTATTTGAGCATTTTGTCTCAGACTCTCAGCTTCATTCAACCATTGATCGACATCTTCCATGAACCCATCATTGTGCTTAGAAATCGAACCAAACCACTCATTTTGTTTGTTTTGTTCATCCGGAGGTAAGAAAGGAAGTAATTCTTTGTGCAACCCAGATGCATCATCTTTCAAACACTTCAAAGATCCCAACATTGAAGACACCTTTAAATCATTCTCATCACATTTCATGAGATCTTTCATGGATAAAATCAAGCTCTTCATGTGATTCACTTTAGCTTTACGATCCTTTTGCAGTGTTTCAATTTTCAGTGCCAATGCCTTTGCTGTAAGCTTTAGGCTCTCTTTTACTGCTCTCAGCAGCACGCTCAGAATCATCCTCGTCCATTTCACACTCAGCGCGAGCCCAGTACTCCAACGCCGTATTCAACGTGCATTAATCACGCCACCAATTCCATGAATGAGCGCAGCACCATCGAGCGATACCAAGCACACCAACTTGTACTTCAATCCACAACCGCGATCCATTCGCCATCTCACTCAACAAACAGCAGTGCTGTATCCAAACATAGCAAACCGCTTCACATACCTCTTCTGTCGTCGGGATACAGAAGCGTGTTGTTTCTCTTCAGTGTGCGTGGCTGTGTTTCACATGCGGCAATGGAATCATTTCCGATGATCCACTGGCTCCAATCCAACAGTAGCAATTTTCTGTTGACTAAATATAGCGGCCGCCAGTTGCCGCTGAGAGGCTAAGCAGTGGGATTAACATCTCTGACGCGTTTCGTTTCAAATTAAGATAGTTTAATTAAAGGAACAGACAAGTGTTGTATAATGATAATAAAGCAGAAAACATAAAATAAACAAAATAACAATACAAAAATATATGGTACGAAAACGGTCAACAGAAAGTGAGCGTCCCAGCTACTCACCCCCTCCCTGTCTGCCATTCACAATGAACAGGTAATATAAGCACCTACACCCTAAGTGAAGTTACCGAAACAGAAAAGAACAATTTCAAAATAAGAGACATCGCACTGTTGCTGGCACCTACACATGTGTTTAACTCAGAGTCAGTTACTCAGAGTTGATTGAACTACCTCAATTCAGCTGTTCTGAAACCCAAAACTCAGAGTTTCCCATCTCAGAGTAAGTCAACTCAGAATTCAGGTTTAAACTCAGAGTTGGTTGAACCTCCTTACTGAAACGGGCCCCTGATCTTTCACCAAGGCAAGCAATAAATCACACCCACTACAACATCTGCATTGAATCGTTCTCCAAACTTAAGGCGTATGCTGATTTTCTAGTCAAGACACTACCACCTCTCTTCAGTGAGAAGGGCGTCAGAGTCTAGAGGGGTCAACTTTCTGCAGGACGTTGGAGGATGAAGGTGAAAATGAACAATACTGTCATAACAGAGTAGAGGACACTGACTTTTTCAGGACTATTTTGTTGCATCATTTACAAATTGGGAAAGGGTTTTTATTTCTTTGGAAGCTAAAGTAATTAGTAGGAATAGTTTAAATTGGCCTTAACTTGCCTGAAGTCTTTTATTGATGAAGCTTCTAATCATCATTACTAATAGATTGAATATGACATCAATATATTCACAGTAACTGAATGAGGATTATTTCAAAAGCAGCAGCTGAATGTTACGTCTGGTGACAGGAAAAAGGCAGAAGATCCAATAGCGTCTTCAATAATAGGTATTTATTATACTCAGGTTCACAGTAGAGTTAGGACAGATCGCTGGACAAAGCACAGACGAGTGAAGCAGGCAAAGGCAGGCTGAAGAGAACACCACTCAGAACAGCGACGCAGGGACGCAATGGGCAAACCGAACCAGCGGGATCCAGAAATCCGGAACGAAGAGCCACAACCAGGAACACATGAAACAGACAGGAACATCCAGACAAACTGCAACAATCTGACAACAAGCCTTCTTCTTCTTCTTCTTCTTCTTGTTTTACGGCGGATCGCAAACAAATACGCGCATTACCGCCACCTATAGCCGAAATGGACCATTGACATTTCCTCTATCTCTCTACCCAACATAAATTCCCTTTATTTACCCGCATAGAGACATCATCGAATTTCATCCGGCGCTGCGTGTTCAGCTCCTCCGTCCACTCTCAGCCCCCATGACAGGGAAAAAAAAAAAAACACACCTATTTTAAATACGCTTATTTAACCCAGTACTACCCAAATAATCTACCAATAAATTTATTATAGTCCTATCTGATTTTAATACATTTTGAATATTCAACTTAACTCCTATATTATTTAATTCCTCCTTCAACTCTTTCCTTTCAACCTTATATCTCCTACAGTGCATTATTACATGTTCAACTGTTTCACTAACTTCACATACCTCACATAAACCTGTTGGATGCTTACTTATTAAGTGCAATGTGCTATTCAATCTTGTATGCCCCAATCTTAGTCTTGTAATCATATTCTCTTCAATCCTACTCCTACCTGATATTCTTCCCTTACCCACTATTGACTGTATTTGATGCATATGTCTACCTTTTAGTTCATTGTCCCAATATTGCTGCCATAATTTCAGAATATTCTTTTTAATAATTGATTTAATTTCTGACCTACTAAATAAAATCTGTATATCTACTATTTCTCGTTCTATTGCCTTTTTTGCTAATGCATCCGCCTCCTCATTACCTCTCAACCCAATGTGAGCTGGAACCCACAAAAACTGTACCTCTAAATTAGCTTGTTTAATTGAATATAATTCTTGAATTATCTCTATTCCCATATCCTGTCTTGTTTCTGACTTCATCTCCTTCAAACTTATTAGAGCTGAACTACAATCTGAACATATTACTGCCTTGGATATTTTAACTTCCCTAATCCACCTTATTGCCATAATTATTGCAAACATCTCTCCAGTATACACCGATAAACAATCTGATATCCTTTTATTCTTATACACTTTAACCTTTGGAATAATGAATGCAGAACCCACATGACCAGTTTTTGAATCTTTTGAAGCATCTGTAAAAATGTGCATATATTCTCCATATCTTGACCCAATATACTCCCTTACATTATATACTTCTGTTTCATATGAACCTTCCTTTTGCCTTTTTTCTAATAAACTTAAATCTACTTCTGGTTGGGGCATGGTCCATAATGGTACTCGAGATAAAGGAATTATTGGAGCATATCCAACCTCCTCCAATCTCATATCTCTAACCAATTTCCTTACACTCCATCCAAAACTATTACACTCTCTCTTCTCATATTCCCAACTAGGACTCATTACTTTCCTTGTCGGGTGTTCCTCACTCTGACCTTTTAAATTTGCCCAATAAGATGCCATTAATTGCTGTCTTCTTATATGCAAAGGCATTTCACCCATCTCTACCTGAAGAGCCGAAACTGGAGAAGTTGGATATGCTCCGCAGCAAATTCTTAATGCTTGAGACTGAATTCGCTCTAATTTAATTAAATGAGATTTATTTGCAGAACCATATACAATACAACCATAATCAATTATAGATCTTATCATAGATATATATATAGTTTTTAAAGCCAATCTATCTGCTCCCCATTCCTGACCTGAAATACATCTCATTACATTCACTACACGCTTACATCTTCCCACCATTTTTTCAACATGTTCTCTCCAAGTTAATCTACTATCAAACCAAACTCCTAGAAATCTTACTATACTTACACGCTCTAATTCTTTTTTGTATAATTTTAACTTAACATCCACATTCCTCCTCATTTTAGTAAAAAATATTATTTTTGTTTTTTCCACTGAAAACTTAAAACCATTTTCCCCTGACCACTTTTCAACTTCATTTAGCGCACTTTGCAATTTCTTTATGTTATAATCTATATTCTTTCCTCTAAACCAGATAGCCCCATCATCAGCAAACAATGATTTCCCCATACTTCTATCAATCCTTGAGAAAACATCATTAATCATAATAATAAATAAAAGTGGACTTATTACACTGCCCTGAGGTGTACCATTATCAATTGCTCCACTTAAAGATATAGCTCCACCCACCTTTACTCGAATACTTCTTCCAATTAAAAACTCTTTTATCCAATTATACATTCTTCCTTTTATACTCATTTTCTGTAACTTTATTAATAACCCCTCTTTCCACAACATATCATAAGCCTTTTCTATATCAAAGAAAACAGCAAAGACACTCTCCTTATTTATAAATGCCTTTCTTATTTCATCTTCTAAAGATACTATTGGATCCATAGTCCCTCTACCACACCTAAACCCACTTTGATAAGAAAAAAAACATTTAATTTTTTCCAAATGATAATTCAATCTATCAGCTATCATTCTCTCCATTACCTTACATAAATGAGAAGTTAAAGCTATTGGACGATAATTTATAGGATTACTTGGATCTTTCCCAGGCTTTTTAATAGGTATAATTAATGCTTCCTTCCAACTTTGAGGAATTATACCTTCTATCCATATTCTATTATAAAATGTTAAAATCACTTCCATTGATGTTTCACTAAAATGCTTCATCATACAGTAACTAATCCCATCCACTCCTGGAGTAGATTGTTTCATTCTTCTTACTGCACTCTTTAACTCACTCATAGAAAATGGTACATCTAACAAATTATCTTCAGCCTCTTTTTTCTTCTTTATATCAGGATATTCCTTCATCACACTCTCCCTCATTTTCCTACTCTGTTCAATCAAATTTTCTGAACTATTTACTTTTATAAATGCCTTTAAAAACATTTCCACTTTATCTCCATCCTCCACAGCTACTTCTCCCTCCATACTTAAAACTGGATACCCATTACACTTTTGAATCCCTTTCATTTTCTTAATCATACCCCATACTTCCTCTACTGGTGTATTCTTCCCAATTTCATCACAATAAGCCATCCAATACTGTTTTCTGGCTTTCCTTATTATCCTCCTTACCTCAGCTTGTGCTTGTTTATACTCTATTAAATCTTGAAAATTATGTGTTTTCTTAACTATCCTAAATGCTTTCCTTTTCCTTCTAATTGCACTAGTACATTCTTCAGTCCACCATGGAACTATCTTATTCTTCCTACGTCCTTTCCTTTTTGGTATATATTTATTTGCTGCTACTTGAATAGCATAAACAACATCATCGCTAATCATTTCTACAGATCTATCTGATTCTATTATAATATTCTTTAATCCCTCTTCACTCAGACTCATGAATTCTTCCCAATTCGCTTTATCAAACCTCCAGCTACCAATATTTCCTTGACTCACCTTACTTCCTCTCACATTTACACTAACAGATATCATTATTGGATAATGATCACTCCCAATAGTATCTTGTCGCATTACTTCCCACTCAGCACTTCCTGCTATTGAATCAGACACCATTGTTAGATCTAACACAGACTCTTTACCTGTAGCCACATCTATTCTTGTATTACCCCCATCATTCAGACACACCAAATTTCTCCGATCTATCAAATCTTCCACCACCATTCCATTACAATCTGTCACTAAACCTCCCCATAACATGCTCTGTGCATTAAAATCCCCACACCAAATTACCCTATCTTCATTAAGACCCTCTATTTGTTCTAACTCACTCAACACTAATTTCTTACAAGGATTATAAAAGTTTATTATTACATACTTTATTCCATTCACCCATACTTCTACTACAACATACTCTTGTGTTACACCTTTGCCTAATGATCTATACTGCATGCCTTCCTTAATCAGAGTAATACACCCTCCACCATTTCCCTCCTCTCGATCTCTTCTCTCACTCACATATCCTTTAATAACAAAATCAAATCTAGGTTTAAGCCATGACTCTTGTATACATATCAGATCCGGTTTAACTTCCATCCCATTAATAACACCTTTAAACTCCAATCCATTAGCCACAAGACTTCTCGCATTCCATTGTAAAATTAAAATCATCCTTCTATCCAAACCATGCTTCCTGGCTAGATTGTATCTCACTAATCAGCCCATCCCTAACCATTTCCCATGATATGTCCTTTACTCCCAAGAATCTCTCTGCTGCCTTGACTATAATTTGAATCTTAGTGGTCTTCTTTTCAGTTTGTGCAGTACAATTAATAACTTCAGCTACGAACAACAAGAAATTTACTTTACTTACAATCATTGTCTCTTCTGTGATCCTACCTTCCATCTCTGATATTTCCTCAATTCTCCTCTCTTTTTGCACATCCCTCTCTTTTCCTTTCTCTCTATTCCTTGTATCAACCACTTTAACAGCTTCAGCATATGTTATATTCCTCTTGGCTCTCTCATTCTGTACTTCAATTGCTTTCTTCCTCACCTCACATCCTCCAAACGCAACACTATGCTCCCCTCCACAGTTGCAACATTTTGGTCCTGCTCCTTCACATTTGCCATAATCATGTTCACCTCCACATCTTGCACATCGTTTCTTAGCTTTACACACCATAGCAACATGCCCGTATTTTTGACAATTATAACATCTTAAAGGAGGAGGCACAAAAGGCCTCACTGAATAACTGATAAATCCAAGCTTGACCTTATCTGGCAATATAACTCCTTCAAACCTAAGCTCAACAGAGAGACTCTCCATTCTGTTCCCTTCTCTACTCATAAACAATCGTCTAGCACCAACTACTTTCCCTCCACTGATGTTACTTTTAAGCTCTTCCATAGTCACTCCTAATGGCACTCCAGATATTACTCCACTTACCCACTGCCTCTGTCCTACAATCTTACTACTCACCACTTCCTGCTTACACATTACTTTAATCTTCATCACTTTCCTTCTTTGCTCTTCACTATTACAAACAATCATCAAATCTCCATTACTTAACACTTTTGCAATCTTAATTTCTCCAACTACTTTCCTCAACTCTTTTGTTAATACAATTGGACTTACCTTTCGCATTCCACCATCCTCTTTAAATTTCAATATTACCTTCAACTCATCCAGATTTACATTCCTCACCTCCTGGTCATTTCCACTCTCCCCTGAACTTCTTACCTCTATCTGATGTTTTTTCTTTCTTTTCTTTGTACCTACATCTTCCCTTATATCTAAATTCCTCTCTTCTCCTGTCTTTCCTAATTCCATTTGATCATCTTCCACATCCGTATCATCAACACTAACTAGTGTCTCTGGTCCATTTCCACTATAATTTTTCTTATACTTTGACATGATCGATTTCGCTGCATTTGCCGCCATCCACCCTGACAACAAGCCTGAGTGAGACACACGTTTAAATAGCCCAGGTGATGAGTGCAGCAGGTGGAAGTGATCAAAGTGTTCAGCAATCAGAAACCACGCCTCCAACACAACCACACACACACAGAGAAGGTGAGACGAAGTATTCATAACCCGTGACACTGAAGGGACAGTGACCTGAGAACAGTGTGGAGGACTGAAATGTCATGTTGATGATGAAATGTCATGTGGGAGAATAAAAAGTGGACTCAAAAAAAATGTTTTGTAATTGCTGCTGTTAATGATAATTTAATTTATAATACTCTCATCTCCATTTTACAATATATGAATCAATACATAGCCATATGTGGTCCATCCATATGGCTATATAATGTAAAATATAATGAATGTCATGCAAAATTTGATTTGGACTATTGTTAATCAACCTCTCTGTAAACCCATGCATGAGCTTGCTTAACTCATAAAAAAAAAATTTGTTTCAATAAACATACATGCAATAATGTAAAACAGTTTTGTTTGTATATCAATGTATTTTAATATACTAATCAATATATAGCAATAGGTTGTCCATCCATATTTTGCTATATATTTTCAAAAATATGAGGAAGTTTTTGATACATTGAAATATATTTTCTAATGTATTGCAATATAAATTCTAGTATATTGTAATATATTTTTGTTTCGTAAGGGGATACACCATGTTTTCTGAAGATGGAGCCCAGAGGAAGTAAATACAGAGAAAGAAGAATGGGTGTGAGAGTTGAACCCTGCGGCACTCCACAGGAGAATTGAGCAGACGAGGAACAGAAATTATCCCGTCTAACAGAGAAACTTCTATTCCTTAAATATGATTTAAACCAACTGAGGACAGTTCCCTGAAGGCCCACAGAACATTCTAGTCGGGATAGGAGAATTTTATGGTCAACTGTATCAAAAGCTGAGGTTCGGTCTAACAGTATTAGGATCACAGAGTCACCAGAGTCAGTCGCTAACAGTATATCATTAGAAACCCGTAATAAAGCCGACTCAGTGCTGTGCAGAGGCTTAAACCCAGACTGGAAAGGCTCAAAACTTTGATTTGAGCTCAGGAAAGACTGTAGTTGAATGAGAATAGTTTTCTCCAATGCTTTGATAATGAAAGGAGGTGTCAAGATCGGTCGAACGTTATTAAAATCCCTATCATCAAGTGAAGGTTTCTTGAGGAGAGGTGTATCTGTAGCTTGTTTCAGGCTATCAGGGATAGTCCCTAAGCATTTATTCAAAGACACCAGACATGGGCCAACCGAGTCAAAAACTTGTTTCAGAATACGGGGAGGAAGAACGTCATGAGAGCAGAAGGAAGATTTCAAATGTTCCATCATTTCTCTGAGAGACAGAAGAGGAACTGGGTCAAAAACAGTCCATATGGCTGAAGAACAACAAAGCTCAGGTGGAACATTAGCAGATGGTTTAAAGCTACACTGTGTAACTTTTTTCGTTTATTCTTAGCTAAAAACACTTAAAAAATATATATGTGCTCATTAATGTATATTTACTTCTTTCAAGTAATAAAGTATTCTCGTAAGTTTATAATATGCCATTGAAAATACATACGGTGAGGGTTCGAATGCGGGTCGCCATGTTGCCCCTCCATCTTGAAAGTACATTAGCCAAAGAGGGACATACCCCCAAATTTAAGCTTGGCCTTTCGCGTTTTAACACTCGATGGCACCGTGTCGAATGTGGACAAGGTCGAACTGGAAGCCATGTTAATCTTGGACTAAATCGGCCACCGTAGGAGTTAAAACGAAATCGGAATTGAGAGGAACAGAAACTAATATTCACTGGATGGTCATATACCTTTCCACCGCTAGATGGGGGAAAATATCACACAGTGTAGCTTTAACTGAGATCTTAGAGAGGTGATCTTGGGCTTCATTTATAAAATGTTGTGTAGAAACGTACGTTTGATCTAAGATCATTTCTGAAATGTGTATGCGTGTGATTATGAAAAACGAATGTGCGTATGCCTCTCTTTCGCATGTGAAATATATAAATCGCACATGATGTTGAAATTGTGCGGAGTTGAATGGCTTCAGATCTCCGCCTGTAAACGCCTTCTAATTAATATCATTAACATATAAAAGAGATTCAACGTCCACATGTTTGACTTGAGAATGGCGAGCGGCAAGAACAAGAGTTTTAGCAAGGCTGAAATCAGTGTCCTGCTGAATAATGCTGAAAAATTTAACTTTAATGCCATGTAATTGTGCTAACAATTGTGCTAAAAAGTTCATTTTAATGAACTTTTTGAAACACTTAGAAAACTGAAAGTTCAGCCGTTCATCAGTGGACCACTTCCAGCAAAAGGAACAAATAGGTTCTCACGGCTACTTGGGCTTAATACATGGCTGCAAAAAACCTGCAACATGAAGGGAGTGAACTTTATCGACAATTTTAATCTCTTCTGGAGTCAGAGACAACTGTTTACATCAAATGGCCTCCACCCAAACAAACTCGGTGCAAGAGTGCTAAAGGACAATATTTATTTTTCCCTTCATCATCCTTCAGCTGTGTGTGCTAACCCACTCAACCTGGATGGCACACACACACCAGTACAGAGTATGGACGATCACAGGACTTCATTTCAGCATCTGAATGGACATACGGTTGATACACCCCACAAGGACAATGATAACACCACGCAGCCACAACAACCACTTCTCATGGACACACTCCCAGCTGAACCCCGCCCTCAGAGCTCACCACAGATAGACTGTGACGAATTAGAACTGCTCCAAATGACACAGATCGAGGCACTAAACAGTAACATCTCAGCCCATACTGTGGAGTCTGTGGAGGCACTGGTAAAAATGGGGACCATCAGGGGTGAGACTGGTGAACTTTTACAACTTATATGTGATATAAGCAATAGGCTGGAAGAAATGTCTATATCTCGCCTTGAACCGGACGATAACATATTGCAGCTCCCGGTAACACCAGAGAAACAGCCCCCCTCACCAGACATGTTATTCCGCTCTACAGCATCCCCGCCTCTGAGCTTCACAGAGAAAATGGATTTTGTTTATACTGGAAACAGACAATCATACTCGATCACTGCGAGCCCCAGATATCAACCAAAAAGCGTCAAGGCCCACAACCACCAAAGACTGTGGGCCCAGCTCGCTCTGCCCCTCCTCCTGTGAGATTTCTTCGGTCACAACGCCATGGCACACACCCTCCTCCATCTGCACCAAAAACAACTGATACCAGCTCTCAGTGACGTGTTCTGGGTCCTCGCAACGTCAACAGCAATCCTATCAAATGTTTACAAAACATGCGTGAACCCAGTGTGCCTTTATCTTTCTCTATTTCTGTTCTGTTACGTGATAGAAAGTCCAAGGCTTTCTCAGGCCGTATGGCAAACCCATCTAATCTGCTGCCTGTTAATTGTCAAACTAAGATTACTATGGGGGAAAAAATTCAAATTAATACTGTTAAGTTAGCACTTTTAAACATCCGTTCACTTAAAAACAAATCATTTCTAGTCAACGACTTAATATCCACAAACAACCTAGATTTTTTGCTTCTAAATGAAACGTGGCTAGAAGACAGCTGCAGTGCAACAGTCCTCAATGAAACAGCCCCTCCTAACTTTACTTTTATGAGTGTCTGCAGACCAGTCAGAAGGGGAGGGGGGGTCGCAGCTCTATTTAAAGATGTTTATCAATGTAAGCAAGTATCATTCGGTGATTATTTGTCTCTAGAATATCTGGGCATTGTGCTAAAAGGTGCACCACGCATCCTGCTTATCATTATTTATAGGCCTCCGAAATATTCTCCGGCCTTTATTGATGACTTTACAGAGCTGTTATCAGCAATCTCCTCTGAGTTTGACTGTTTTGCTATTGCTGGGGATTTTAACATTCACATTGACAATGCTGAATCCAGTACAACAAAAGATCTCATGACTGTTCTTAACACTTTTGATTTGACACAACATGTTCACGGACCCACACATGATCGTGGACACACTCTAGATTTACTTATCAGTAAGGGTCTAAATATTTCATCAATAGTTATTAAGGATGTAGCACTGTCTGATCATTTCTGTATTTTCTTTGATATATCAATCTCTCCTGCCATTGAAACTAGATCTGTCTCTGTCAAAAAGAGATGCTTAAATGAGAACACTAGTGTGCTGTTTATGAAGGCTATATCTCTAACACCAAGCATATCTGCAGACTCTGTTGATTTTCTCCTTGACTCTTTTAACTCAAAAGTTAAGGGTAATTGATGATATTGCTCCTGTAAAAGCCAGGAAAAAGAGTGGCAAACAAAAAGCACCTTGGAGAAACTCAACAGCAGTGCAATTAATGAAAAGACAATGCAGGAAATCGGAACGCATGTGGCGAAAGACAAAACTTGTAGTCCATTATAAGATCTATAAAGACAGTCTTCGTGCTTTCAATGTGGAACTAGGCAAAGCTAGACAGACCTTCTTTTCAAATATTATAAACAGAAACATAAACAACACACGCACTCTTTTTGCTACTGTAGAGAGACTAACAAACCCCCCGAGTCACATTCCCAGTGAAATGCTCTCAGACAGCAAATGCAGTGAGTTTGCTTTCTTCTTCTCAGAGAAAATCAATAATATCAGAAATGCGATCAGCACATCCTTGAGTTGCTCTGAGGTGAGTCAGATCAGACCACAACCTCAGAAAGTTACTATGACTGATTTCGAAGCAATTGATGGTAAAATTTTAGAAGAAACAGTACAGCACCTTAAAACATCAACCTGCGCCCTTGACACACTCCCCACTTCTTTTTTCAAAAGTGTGTTTAACTGTTTAGAAGCAGATCTCCTAGAAGTGGTAAACGCCTCACTTCTTTCTGGGACTTTTCCAAACTCCCTAAAAACCGCAGTAGTTAAGCCTCTCCTGAAAAAGAGAAATCTGGATAACTCCATATTGAGCAACTACAGACCAATCTCAAATCTCCCCTTCATAGGCAAGATCATTGAAAAAGTTGTTTTCAGTCAGCTGAACAAATTCTTAAGCTCAAACGGATACTTTGACAATTTTCAATCTGGTTTCCGACCGCATCACAGCACAGAGACGGCCCTCATTAAGATAATAAATGATATTCGCCTCAATACAGATACAGGCAAAACATCAATTTTGGTACTACTGGACCTCAGTGCTGCATTCGACACTGTTGACCACAAAATACTTCTTGACAGGCTAGAAAATTGGGTTGGGCTTTCTGGAATGGTCCTCAAATGGTTCAGGTCATACTTAGAAGGGAGAGGTTATTATGTGGGTATAGGTGACCATAAGTCAATTGCGGAGTCCCACAAGGGTCAATTCTTGCACCACTCCTATTCAATCTGTATATGCTGCCACTCAGCCAAATAATGAAAAATAACAAAATGGCTTACCACAGCTATGCTGACGACACCCAGATCTACTTAGCCCTATCACCTAATGACTACAGCCCCATTGACTCTCTATGTAAATGCATTGATGAAGTTAACAGTTGGATGTGCCAAAACTTTCTTCAGTTAAACAAAGACAAAACTGAAATTACTAGATTTGGAAACAAAGATGAAATTCTCAAGATGAATGCATATCTTGAGGCTAAAGGCCTGAAATCAAAAAATCAAGTCAGGAATCTTGGTGTGATTTTGGAGTCAGACCTGAGTTTCAATAGTCATGTCAAAGAAATAACTAAATCAGCTTACTATCATCTCAAAAATATATCAAGAATTAGATGCTTTGTTTCCAGGCAAGACTTAGAGAAACTCGTTCATGCTTTTATTACCAGTAGGTTGGACTATTGTAATGGTCTCCTCACCGGCCTTCCCAAAAAGACCATTAGACAGCTGCAGCTCATACAGAACGCTGCTGCCAGGATCCTGACCAGAACCAGAAAATATGACCATATCACACCAGTCCTCAGATCTTTACACTGGCTTCCAGTTACATTTAGGGTCGATTTTAAAGTACTATTACTTGTATATAAATCACTCAATGACCTAGGACCTCAATACATTGCAGATATGCTGATTAAATACAAACCCAACAGATCACTCAGATCATCAGGATCAAGTCAATTAGAAATACCAAGGGTTCACTCAAAGCAAGGAGAGTCTGCTTTTAGCTATTATGCCAGCCGTAGCTGGAACCAGCTTCCTGAACAGATCAGATGTGCTCCAACAGTAGCCACTTTCAAATCCAGACTCAAAACACATCTGTTCAGCTGTGCATTTACTGAATGAGCTATGCCACTGTACGTGCTTTGTCCGAACTGCTTGCATTTTAATTTATATGCTTAAATTTAACCCTGTTTTTATTTTCATTTTTAATTATACTCTTTATTTTTATCTTTCAATATTTTCTTTATTTTTTATTTCTTTTAATTCCTATTATAACTGTAATATTTTTATTTCATTTCTGTGTAAATTGCCACTGTGTATGAAATGTGCTATACAAATAAACTTGCCTTGCCTTGCCTAACAGGGTTTTGAACAAACATGCAGGCTATATGTTTTGTTCTGAACAAGTAGCCTAGGGTATTCTTTTAATTGATTTCAGGCTATTTCTAAGTTAAGGTTAAGGTACGCTAAATATCAGTCAAAACTGTGCTGAGAAAAAACTCCAAACTGCTGGTCGGTAAGAATTTATTTATTTATTTATTTGGGAAAGAACTTAAATTAATACATGTATTCATCATGGATGCATTAAATTGATCAAGTGATAGTAAAGACATTTAATGTTGCAAAAGCTTTATATCTCAGATAAATGCTGTTCTTTTGAACTTTCTATTCATCAAACTGTTTATCACTGATAATAATCATAAATGTGTGTTGATCATAAATCAACATATGAGAATGATTAGTGAAGGATCATGTGACACTGGAGTAATGATGATAAATTCAGCTTTACATCACAGGAATAAATTACGTTCTAAAATAAATTAAAATATAAAACAGTTAAATTGTAAATTAAAGGGTAAAACTATTTCACAATAATACTGTTTTTGCTATATTTTGGATCAAATAAATGCAGAGAGAATTTAATTAGAGTCAATTTATCTGTCAGGACAATATCTATTATCAGGGTTATTATTATCAGGGGCAGAGCACCGAAGGTTTCTAACTCAATCCCTCTAGCACCACCACCAGTCCAAAGTTTCACTCATGTTTAAGCTAATAACTTTTGAACCATAAGGGCTAGAAACAAAATTATGTTTTCCTCTGATTCCTTGACGATTCGATCGCACTCTATGAAGTCATTTTCCGTCATGAAAATTTTCGCCATTTTGAATTTTCCGAAAAACCTACTTTTGCGAACTCGTCCTAGACAGTTCATCTGATTTGCACGAAAATTGAAGCAGATCATCTTCAGACCATGCTGACAGAACTTCAAGTTGATTTCTCAAATCATTTTCGATAAACGCGCAAACAAATTTGACGTATCGCTTGCAAAAATAGACATAAGGCTGTATTTCTGCAACGCTTTATCGTATTCAGATCAAACTTGGTACATGTCATCACAAGCATGACCTGAGGCAACATGCAGCGTTTCGGCACAGCGCCACCTACTGGTCCGGAGATACGAAAAATTGCTCTTTTTCCTTATAACTTCTGAACCGTTTGATTCCAAAAATCATAAAAGTGGTCTTGTTAGATTCAGGATGGCATGCCGAGTCGTCCGATGTCCAATTTTACCATATCGGCCATTTTGAATTATGTGCTGTATTTTTAAAATGCTATATTTTATGAACGCATGAACGGATTGTTACAAAACTCGGTTTGGGTCATCAGCACGATGCCCTGAAGGAGCCTGAGAAGTTTCAAAACTTTTTTTAAATGCTTATAACTTTGGGTGAGATTTACTTATTTTCATGGGATTAACTTTTTATTGTCTCCTGAATCCTTGCCGAGTCCAACGATACCAGACTTGCCAGGTTTCAGCGTATGGTTTGTGCAGCGTTGTAATTTATTGCTTTAAAAACATTAGCCGATATCTTCGAAACCGCTAGTCCGATAGAGACGAAACCAGCGTCAGAAGTTCGAAAACATAGGTTGATAGCATAACGCTTATGCCCAGATGTCAAAATATTGACAGTAAGGGTGAGTAAAATCCAATCAAAATCAGGTGTCAGTCATTTTTTACGTGTTTTTTCATATAAATGTCTATAACTCCAAAATGAAATGAGATATTTTCACCAAAATTGACACACACATGTATGGGCTCACTCCGAGGACACAAAAAAAATTGTAGGATTGTGCCTCTTGGTGGCGCTATAATAGAACAAAACATGAAATTTCAATTGACCATAATGCAGTATTATGATATAAAATGCTATACTTTACAAATAACAAATTAATTGGTGTATCATTACGAAACTTGGTATGTGCCATCAGCACCATGCCTTTAAGCTACTTAAAAGGCGCCGCCCTGTGGTTCATACTTATAATGAAAAGGCCTCTTGAGGCTATATCTCCACAATGACATATTGACACTATATTGACACCCTACTTTGATATATTGACACCAATCTTTGCATGTGTCATTGTTCCCTTATTCTGACCACACCACATCAATTTCGTAACTGTGCCACCTATTGGTTGAAAGTGATAAATCATTAAATCATTATTATTGATTGTATTTATCATTTTACAGCTATTTTGCCTACAATCACCTTAATAGGTCTTTAATGGCTCATTTTTGCAGTTGGTCTGACACTCCCAGCCAAGCTGGTTTGTCTTGTCTTCTTCTTTGCGCTTGGCCCCGATAATGGCTGCTTGCAGCTATATTTATTATTATTATTATAACAACTATAATTATTATTGCTGCTGCTTATAGATTTCCAAATACCTGCAGTTCTCCGACTCTGCCACAGGGGAAAGTGTGTACGTCTGCTCAGACCTTGACGTGGTGGTGAGCACTTTTCCACGTCAAAGACCATCTTTATAAATATGAACTTTGCCGCGTACGCACACTCTAAGATCAAATCTGTGCGTACACACGTTTTATAAATGAGGATCACAGAAAAACCTTCACATGATGACACTGAGGGATTTGAAATCACATTTACAGGAGGATTTAGAGCAGAATTTAACCCAGAAAATAAGGCTTTAGAGCTATGATGATATTTTACAATTAAATGTGAAAAATACTTAGATTTTTCAGATTTCATAACTTTCTGAAAAGCACCAAAACAGTTTCTGAGCATTTCATAGGAAATGTGTAATTTATCCCTTGTCCTCGTTCTGCTCTTCTACAGGTTCGCCTCAGAGAGCGGAGGCTATCATTGAGCCATGGTTCAGTTTTAAGTTTTGACTTCTTAGGTGTTACATAACTACCCGTCTAGGGTTGATAGTCAGTAACAATGATAAAATAAAATAAAGTTAAATAAAAAGAAAGCTTGGAGAGAGAGAGCCAAGATTATTCAACCTCCTGCCCCAGGAAAGAATCAACCAGTTCAAATTAACATCTTTTAATTTGAAAATATAAAGATAATACGAAAATCCCATGAAAGGATACAAAAATACAATTCAAAGAATAACAAATAATCAAGAACAGGGGATAATACTTCAGGGGAGGGCCAGGCCAAAACAACAAACAAAACATAAGATAACTAACCCAAGAATCTCCATAAATGTCCTAGAAAAAGATAATAGAAATAAAATACATCAAACTTCCCTTACTCCCTACCTACCCAAAAACAGGAGAAAAGATTAGTACAAACATAAATGGCACCCTCCCCCTACAATCCCCAAATTACAAATAAGTTAAGAAGAATATACAAACATACTTAACATAAGATCATAGATTAAATCAAAGGTAACTCTTTAGTTCTCTTCCCACTAAAGAACTCACGACAAGATCCTGAGCTCACTCAATCAGAATCAAGACGACAACAATCCAAACAACAAAGTCTGGGCAGACAGGAGGAAGAATTCATCTTGGCAAAAGAAAGTCTCTCTTCCTTTCTCAATTGATCCGCTTCTACTTATATCTCAGCTCCTCCCCTTCATTCTCCAATCACGTCAAGCACCGTTAGATTGAGTACAGCTGGTCGTTGTACCTGTTGGAATGACGAAAGAGAGAACAAGAGACAAAGAGAGCAAGGCACCCAAGCACATACACAAATGCATGACACACTGCAGTAATAAATAAACATACGTCCTTGGACGTAACATAGGTTTTAGAGGAGCAGTGGTGTTTAAAACCTCAGAGCAAGCAGTGTTAAGCAGATCAAGATGTTGTTCAGCATCCAAGTCAGGTAAAGATGACTCCAGGAACATGTTCTCATGTCCTCAAGTCATGCAGGCCGTGAACATTTCACAATTGTTATGGAATTTGACCATGAATGCCATGTGCGTTATGGCACACATTAGCGTCTGCTATCCTGTAGTTAATGGGTGTTCTTGCTTAGTCACAGTCCACATTCATTGTCCATGGCTATGAATTAACAGCTGCTCATCAGTAATGTTTGGGTCAGTTGGATCAACCAAAGTTTGTAGTCCTCAGTTTCTGAGTCAAGGCCATCACAGTCAACAGCAATCTCCCAGTCAATGTCTGGCTCTTGAAGGTCCTATAAATCTATCAAACATCATCGATTTGCCATGGTAATATGATTGGATCATCACAAAAATGATAAGGTCATATTTATATTTAAGATATGTAAGGTCTTTTAAGGTCTTTTAGTACTTGTGCATTGACACTGTTAATCTAGATACACCCCTCTTTAGAGCAAAAACTTCCCGCAAGGATCTCAGAATGTACATTAGCGTTTAGCATCTGTGCAATCTTCCAGATCTGTGTCGGACTCCGGTTCCCTTCAGTGCGTAGTGGATGCTGGTTCCAGCCTTCAGGGAATATCTCCAAGTCTCTTTTGAGTCGTGGAAGAATTGCATAATGCACACATGAAATGTCCAGAAGCTCATTCTCTTCAAGAGACTGTAGAAGGTTGTAGTACTTTGATGAGACTGAGATCCACACATCTCTCCATAAACGCTCTATCATATGAAGGCTTAAAACTAAATAAATGATCTCCATTACTGTCTCGGGAACACAACATTACACCACTATGAAGTTCTGTAATATCACACCTTGTAATGAAACTACTAGCACCATCTATATGTACAAAAAAACATTTATGGGGATGTTACAAATGGAAGTTCAAACAGAATATCAATGTCAAACGTTAAAGTTTATGGATCATCACAGTGCATTGACATTTCGTTCCACTGTATGTAATGACAATAAAGCTCAACTCGACTTGACTTTACTTAAATGCTGTCCAGCTCAGCGCACTTCATGCCGGTCGACAAAAGGGTTAGCCAGGAGCTCGCAAAAGCAGTGCTGAGCAAAGGAGAAATCCAGTCCAACGGAAAGATGACCAACAATCAGCTGATGTTAGGAGAGATAGCGATAGGTGAGTAGACAGCTTTCAATTAACCCTTTAAGACCTAAGGGTATTTTTACAATTAATTTTCCGCCTGGTGTTATTTACTAAAAAAGCTTGTAAAACATCAACCCTGTTGTGCACAGACAATTGACACACCTCTTTTTTTTCAAGACAAGTTGCACTGTCAGTATATTTGTGTTGCATTGATGTCACTTGAATGTAAAATAAGTTATGGGACCATAAAGACAAATGAAAACATAAAACGGAAATTGAATCACTCAAATATTTATTGAAAACACACACAAATAAATAAAAGCTAAGCATATTTCCTCTGGAAAACAGTTTGTTCAAGTCTTTGGAGTCCTGGAACTCAGGAATAAACATGATAACTTATACAGAACCAAAACTATTTACATTTTTCCAAAAAAAGTCCAGGCGCTTTTGGCCTCTTTGGATTTTGGATATTTACTGGTGCCAAGCCTCAAAACAGTTCCTATCAGGAACTTCTCCTCAAACTTTCTCCTCAAACTTTTTCCTCAAACTTTCTCCACAAAACTACTAAAAACTGCAGCGCGTCTCTCTCTCTATCTCCTCAATACTAGCCGTGCGTCTCTCTATCAACAATAACAGAGCTGTGGTTCATGCGTAATGACGCACACCAACGTGGATGACGGATCAGCCTGTCATTGGTCAAACCCTCATCCAAAATGGCAGCTAGCATCGCGCTAGCAGCAAAAATGACGGAAAATTTATAAATTATGGACATCAAGTGGATATATCTTGGATGTAAGCGTTTTGATTTATTGCTGAACAACTCCAAAAAGATGCACATGTTCCAGGCTGGATAGAAAACCTTCTGTAAAGGCTACAAAGACACCAAAGACACCCCCGTGATGGCTAGCTCGTTAGCTTTCTGCTGGAAAAAACGGTAAGAAAATCGATAAAAGTTTCATGAAATAATATAGATATTTATCGGAGGTGCCGTGTGACGTCGTGGGCGATGCCGTCGGGCTCTGAGGGTTAAAAAACAATCCGTGCAAAAAACGTAAAGCTTAAAAGCCAAATGACTGGTCAGATGGAGAAGCAGTGAACAACTAATGCCAGTGTCCTCTCCCATATGTGGTTCTCTTGTAAAAAATAGTATTGGATTACAGGTGTAAGTGCAGCAATAAGAAGAGTGCTGTCCAAATGCATCAACTGGTGAAGATTTAATTCACTTCCAGGATGCCAACAGATGGCAGATTTACCATCAGAAAGAGTCACTCTGAATGAACCTCCATTTACCCGTGTTGGGTAGGTCATTTTTGACCTCTTGAGGTAAAGAGCAGAAGAAGCGTTGTGAAAAGGTATGGAGTAATTTTCACCTGTTTAGCCATATGTGCCATACATATTGAAGTGGCATTCGTAAGTGAATAAATGCATAGGTCCGTGAAATTTTCTTATGTACTTTAATGGTCTAGTGGTAGAACTTTTGATAAGCGTGTCAGAGGTTCTATGTTCTAATCCTACCTCATATAGTTTTGTTGTTGTTTTTTTCTCATCAGAACCGAATATGTTCATCAGTGGTTGTATATCAAGAGCAGGGACACTTTTGTGTGCATTTTGTTTTGTGAATTCACTGGAACGAATAGAGTGTCTCCGCAATGACGTTAAGCAATAGATTGAAGCCAGAAGAGGAAACAACTGAGACTTGCTTTTGCTCATTCTGATTTGAATAGACAACAAAAAGTTTTGTGGAGAGAGAAATGGAGATGTTCAAAGGTCAACTTGAACAACGTGTTTTGTCTAGAGTTTTTTATTTTCAGTCACATGTGTTCCTTTGTTCAGTTTCCTGCCCCTCTATCAGTTGTCATGGTCATTCATTTGATTTGCACAGGTGTTCATCATTATTTCCCTCATTTGCTTGGTATTTAAGTTGCAGTCTTTTCAATATTCATTTGTCCATTCACGTTAATGCTTTGGTTGTGTTTCTTCGTCTTTGTTATTTGGATTTACCTTCTGTGTGTATTATTAAAGACTCCTAATCTAATCTTCATCTTCATCGTCTGTTTGCTGCAATCAAGCATGACAGATGAACGGACCTACCAAAACAAACTGGGCTGAAGATCTCCTCTCCCTCCGGCAATATGGTCGTCCTCTGGAGCAGTATGTGGAGGAGTTCGTGGAGTTTTTCCATCTGGTGAGTTGGAGCTATACAATGCTCAATGCTTGCTTTCAGACAATGCTCAATGCTTTCAGATGGGACTTTATGAAGAGGGGATTCGGTTTCTGTCCCCTGGGCATTATTTTCCCTTGGTCGAGTCCATTAACTTCATCCTCTTTCTTAATTGTTCCCATTTTGTTGTTGAAGAAGTTAAGGAATATAAGAAAAACCCTCACTCAGTCCCATCTTGAAAGCGTTTGGGCACTCCAACTCAACCTGCAACCAAACCCTCGACATCCCTTAACATCGGGACAATATCAGCTGCTCAAGAGTCTATTCCTGCACCAGCTTAAAAGAGCGAAGAAGGAAGATGGCTGCCATGCCTGAGTCTTCAGCCAAAATGGCCACCATGCCTGAGTCTTCAGCCAAGATGGCCGCCACACCTGAGTCTTCGGCCAAGAGGACCACACCTGGAAATCAGTCCTCACCAGAACCAGGGAGTGACAAACTGGCTAATTGACTTTTGGTCAGAACCAATACCAGTCCCCGTCCAGAGCCCAGTGACGTCTCCAGTCCCTGTCCAGCGTCCAGAGAGGACTTTGTCTCCTGTCCAGAGTCCAGAGAGGACTTCGTCCAAGCATGAAAAAGCGTGACACCAGGAGGTTGGACATGATGGTCATAATCATCCATCCATCCATCTTCTTCCGCTTTATCCAGGGCCGGGTCGCGGGGGCAGCAGTCTAAGCAGAGATGCCCAGACTTCCCTCTCCCTAGACACTTCCTCTAGCTCTTCCGGGGGTACACCGAGGCGTTCCCAGGCCAGCCGGAAGACATAGTCCCTCCAGCGTGTCCTAGGTCTTCCCCGGGGCCTCCTCCCGGTTGGACATGCCTGAAACACCTTCCCGGGAAGGCGTTCAGGAGGCATCCGGAACAGATGCCCGAGCCACCTCAGCTGACCCCTCTCGATGTGGAGGAGCAACGGCTCTCCTCTGAGTTCCTCCCGAGTGACTGAGCTCCTCACCCTATCTCTAAGGGAGCGCCCAGCCACCCTGCGGAGAAAACTCATTTCGGCCGCCTGTATCCGGGATCTTGTCCTTTCGGTCATGACCCAAAGCTCATGACCATAGGTGAGAGTAGGAACGTAGATTGACCGGTAAATCGAGAGCTTCGCCTTACGTCTTAGCTCTTTCTTCACCACAACAGACCGGTACATCGACCGCATTACTGCAGAAGCTGCACCGATCCGTCTGTCAATCTCCCGTTCCATCCTCCCCTCACTCGTGAACAAGACCCCTAGATACTTGAACTCCTCCACTTGAGGCAGGAACTCTCCACCAACCTGAAGAGGGCAAACCACCCTTTTCCGACTGAGGACCATGGCCTCGGATTTGGAGGTGCTGATCCTCATCCCAGCCGCTTCACACTCGGCTGCAAACCGTCCCAGTGCATGCTGAAGGTCCTGGTTAGAAGGGGCCAACACGACAACATCATCCGCAAAGAGCAGAGACGAAACCACGTGGTCCCCAAACCTGACACCCTCCGGCCCCTGGCTGCACCTAGAAATTCTGTCCATAAAAATTATGAACAGAACCGGCGACAAAGGGCAGCCCTGCCGGAGTCCAACATGCACCGGGAACAAGTCTGACTTACTGCCGGCAATGCGGACCAAACTCCTGCTTTGGTCATACAGGGACCGGACAGCCCTTAGCAAAGGACCCCGGACCCCATACTCCCCGAGCACCCTCCACAGGATGCCGCGAGGGACACAGTCGAATGCCTTCTCCAAATCCACAAAACGCATGTGGACTGGTTGGGCAAACTCCCATGAACCCTCCAGCACCCTGTAGAGGGTATAGAGCTGGTCCAGTGTTCCACGACCGGGACGAAAACCAGACTGTTCCTCCTGAATCCGAGGTTCTACTATCAGCCGTATTCTCCTCTCCAGTACCCTGGCATAGACTTTCCCGGGGAGGCTGAGAAGTGTGATCCCCCTGTAGTTGGAACACACCCTCCGGTCCCCCTTCTTAAAAAGAGGGACCACCACCCCGGTCTGCCATCCCAGAGGCATTGTCCCCGACCGCCACGCGATGTTGCAGAGGCGTGTCAGCCAAGACCGCCCCACAACATCCAGAGACTTGAGGTACTCAGGGCGGATCTCATCCACCCCCGGTGCCTTGCCACCGAGGAGTTTATTGACCACCTCGGTGACTTCAGCTTGGGTGATGGACGAGTCCTCCTCTGAGCCCCCAGCCTCTGCTTCCTCAATGGAAGTCGTGATGGCGGGATTGAGGAGATCCTCGAAGTATTCCTTCCACTGTCCGACGACATCCCCAGTTGAGGTCAACAGCCGCCCATCGCCACTGTAAACAGTGTTGGTAGGGCACTGCTTCCCCCTCCTGAGGCGCCGGACGGTTTGCCAGAATCTCTTCGAGGCCAGCCGATAGTCCTTTTCCATGGCCTCACCGAACTCCTCCCAGGCCCGAGTTTTTGCCTCCACAACCACCCGGGCTGCAGTCCGCTTAGCCTGCCGGTACATGTCAGCTGCCTCAGGAGTCCCACAAGCCAACCAGGCCCGATAGGACTCCTTCTTCAGCTTGACGGCATCCCTTACTTCCGGTGTCCACCACCGGGTTCAGGGATTGCCGCCTCGACATGCACCGGAGACCTTACGGCCACAGCTCCGATAGGCCGCAGCGACAATGGAGGTGGAGAACATGGTCCATTCGGACTCAATATCTCCAGCCTCCCTCGGGATCCGGTCGAAGCTCTGCCGGAGGTAGGAGTTGAAGATCTCTCTGACAGGAGACTCGGCCAAACGTTCCCAGCAGACCCTCACAGTACGTTTGGGTCTTCCAGGTCTGTCCAGCTTCCTCCCCCGCCATCGGATCCAACTCACCACCAGGTGGTGATCAGTTGACAGCTCCGCCCCTCTCTTCACCCGAGTGTCCAAGACATACGGCCGCAGGTCAGATGAAACAACCACAAAGTCGATCATTGACCTACGACCTAGAGTGTCCTGGTGCCATGTGCACTGATGGACACTCTTATGCCTGAACATGGTGTTCGTTATGGACAAACCGTAACTAGCACAGAAGTCCAATAACTGAACACCACTCGGGTTCAGATCAGGGGGGCTGTTCCTCCCAATCACGCCCCTCCAGGTGTCACTGTCATTGCCCACGTGGGCGTTGAAGTCCCCCAGTAGAACGATGGAGTCCCCAGTCGGAGCACTTTCCAGCACCCCTCCCAGGGACACCAAGAAGGCCGGGTACTCTGCACTGCCGTTCGGCCCGTAGGCACAAACAACAGTGAGAGACCTATCCCTGAGCCGAAGCCGCAGGGAAACGACCCTCTCGTCCACCAGGGTGAACTCCAACACATGGCGGCAGAGCTGGGGGGCTATAAGCAAACCCACACCAGCCCGCCGCCTCTCACCATGGGCAACTCCGGAGTGGTGAAGAGTCCATCCTCTCTCGAGGAGTGTGGTTCCAGAGCCCAAGCCGTGCGTAGAGGTGATTCCGACTATCTCTAGTCGGAACCTCTCAACCTCACGCACAATCTCAGGCTCCATCCCCGCCAGTGAGGTGACATTCCATGTCCCAAGAGCCAGTTTCCGTGTCCAGGGATCGGGTCGTCTAGGCCCCCGCCTTCGACTGTTGCCCGATCTTCTCTGCACCGGCCCCTTACGGTCCCTCCTGTGGGTGGTGGGCCCACGGGAAGGTGTCCCCACGTCGCTCCTTTGGGCTGAGCCCGGCCGGACCCCATGGGGGAAGGCCCGGCCACCAGGCGCTCGCATACGAGCCCCAACCCCAGGCCTGGCTCCAGGGTGGGGCCCCGGCTGCGCCGTACCGGGCAACGTCACGGTCCTCTTTTTTTTGGTCATCATAAGGGTTTTGAAAACCCTTATGGTCATAATCATATGTTGTTAAAATTATGACAGAAGTATTGGATAACTGGTGTAAGTGCAACAATAAGAAGAGTACTGTCCAAGTGCATCATCTGTCAAAGATTCATTTCCAGGATGCCAACAGATGGCAGATTTAACATCAGAAAGAGTCCCTCTGAATGAACCTCGATTTACCTGTGTTGGCTAGATTATTTTGGACCTTCTGAGGTAAAGAGCAGAAGAAGCGTTGTGAAAAGGTATGGAGTAATTTTAATAAATAAAACGCACGTGGACAAGTCAAGGAACTTCGATCTGATAATGGAAAGAACTTTGTAGGAGCAGATTGTGAACTAAGAGTTGCCATTAAGGAATGGAATCAGTGTAAAATCAATGATGTCCTTCAGAAAGGAGTGAAATGGACGTTTAACCCCCTGACTGGATCACATTATGGATGGGCATGAGAGAGTTTAATTAGATTTGTGCGGGAAGTTCTGAATTCTACCTTTAAGGTGCAGAGGTCTGGATGAAGAAGGCCTACACACCGTTCTTTGTAAAGCGCAAGCTATTATTATATTTCGCCAATCACCAAAATATGCATAGACCCAAGTGACCTGGAAGCATTAACACCAAACCAAACACCTGTTGCTTTTTATTTATTTTTAAGTGAAGTGAGGCTTGAAGTGAGAATTTGTGCTCTGCATTTAACCCATCCAAGTGCAAACACACAGCAGTGAAAACACACCCCGAGCAGTGGGCGGTGCCCAGGGAGCAGTGGGGGGTCTGGTGCCTTGCTCAAGGGTCTCACCTAGGTTGTGGTATTGAGGGTGGAGGAGAGTGCTGGTTATTCACTCCCCCCACAGACAATTCCTGCCGGACCTGAGACTTGAACCCGCAACCTTTGGGTTACAAGTCTGAATCTCTAACCATTAGGCCACGACTGCCCCGTGGACTCCTTTTGAGGACTTCACCATCGTTACCACCCGGAGAATTAAAAAAGGATGATGCTTATGCTCGTAAACGATGGAAACAGGTCCAGTTCATGTCAGATTTGTTCTGGAAGAGATGGGTTCATGAGTACTTACCGCAGCTTCAAGAACATAAGAAATGGTCAAGAGTCAAACACAACTTTAAACCAGGAGACTTAGTGCTTATAGTGGATATCACAGCACCTGGAAACTCTGGGCTTATGGGACGCATAACTCAAACCTTTCCAGACAGAAGAGGATTTGTGCATCATCTGCAAGGTAAGACAAAAGCAGCCGATAACTATAGGTCTGTCTTCTACAAGCAGAAGATGAATAACTTCACTCGTTACCTGACATTTGACTTTAACATTGACATATGAACTGAAAATAATACTTTGACTATTTATGAACACTTTTTTTGGCTTGACTTTTTTCAAGATTTATTTTTTTTATTCTTTAAAAAAAAAGTTGCATGATTAGGTAGTAATGTGAATATTAGTGACCTGTTCACAGATTGAGAGGGAGAGGGGGTGAGCAGGAACGATGTATTCTTTGTTGACCACAAAACTTTATACCATCATGAAATATCAGTATGTGCAGTAAAGAAAAGCCTTTTTGCCTCACCAATATATTATATTCTGTGCAAAAATGCATATCGTCTCTGTCTTAGTCTGAGATGGTGGTCCAGTGGGTTAAACCACTGAACTGATACACAGAAGGTTGCTGGTTTAATCCCAGTGGTCACCACCAGTGTGTCCTTGAGCAAGGCACTTTACTCCATGTTGCTCCAGGGGGATTGTCCCTGTAATACGTGCACTGTAAGTCGCTTTGGATAAAAGCGTCTGCCAAATGCATAAATGTAAATGTAGTCTCTCAGTGGCTTTTAGCAAGAGTAGCCGCTTTAAGGGTTTTGAGGTCATTTATTTGTTGATATTTTTTGTATTTTCATTGTTCTTTTGTGTTTTATCCAATGTTTTATGGCATTATATTTTAATGTTTCAATGCAAGTTCACTTTACAACATGAAGAAATCCTGTTCCTGTTTGACCTGTTTGAACACCCACAGGTGATCATGAACTCTCTCACAACACTTACCAGGAAGAGACTGACTTGTTATTTCTCCTTTCTGTCATACCGACTCTCTCTCAACAGCAATAAAGAATCAGCGATCAGTGGAGAACGAAGAGAAGCTCTTTACAGAAGGAGTTTGTGAAGTTTGTTTCTGAACAGACAGCAGATCTTTGTGATTCTCATTGTGATTCATGTTTGAAGCCGTTGTTCAGGAAGTGAAAGTAAAGTTCAGATTGCTGGAGCTCAAACAGTGAGAATGGATTCACTGTCTGTAGAAGAGCTTTCTTGTCCCGTGTGCTGTGAAATCTTCAAGGCTCCTGTTGTTTTATCCTGTAGTCACAGTTTCTGTAAAGAGTGTCTTCAACAGTTCTGGAGAACCAAGAGAACTCAGGAGTGTCCCGTCTGCAGGAGAAGATCCTCAAATCAAAATCCTCCAACTAATCTGCCGTTAAAGAACTTGTGTGAGTCGTTCCTGAAGGCGAGAGATGAGAGGCGTTCATCAGGATCTGAGGAGATCTGCAGTTTACACAGTGAGAAACTCAAACTCTTCTGTCTGGAGGACAAACAGCCGGTGTGTGTAGTGTGCTTTACTTCACAACAACATGACAATCATAAATTTAGACCCATCAGTGAAGTGGTTTCATCATATAAGGTAAGACAAATGTCTCTTGTTTCTCATGGAAAGAACAATAATTAGTCATAAACACAGATTTCACATTCATGTACTCAGTATTTCTCATTTTACTCATCTTCAGGAACATTTACTGTGCTGTGAAAATCTATTTGCCCCTCCTCAATTCTTCTGTTTCTGTGTCTCATACCAAATAGTAGATGTTCAAACAAAAATACAACATAAAACAAAGGCAACCTCAGTAAACACAGAATACAGTTTTCATCTCATATCACCCCGTGTGAAAAACGAATCACCCCTTCATCAGCGATAACTGCAGCGAATGCTTGAGCTGACTGGAGATCAGTCTTTCACAGCGCTCTGCTGGATCTGACCCACTTCTCTTTGCAGAACTGCTTTAGTTCGGTCACATTGGAGGGTTTTCAAGCATGAACTGCCTGTTTAAGGTCCTTCCACATCATCTCAATCGGGTTCAAGTCAGGACTCCAGAACTTGAGTTGAGCTTTTCTGAGGCGTTCAGAGGTGGATTTACTCTGTGCTTTGAATCATTGTCTTGATGCTTGAGCTTCAGCTGTATTTCTGTTCAATTCTAGGAGGAGCTCAATACAGCACTGAAGTCCTTACAGGAGAAACTTCAACACAATGAAAACATTAAAGGAGAGTTTGAGAAAACAGCTCAACACATCAAGGTGAGGACACAGAGTCAAGAGTCATTTTCATCACAGCTGTAGGATCTCTATATACAGTTATGATTTGATATATTTCAGCTGATTATTTCTGTAAATGACGAGCAGCGTCTGCTTCTGGAGCCGTTATATGTCGGGTATGGGAGTTTCTCTCTGATATGAATGATGTGAAGTGTTGATGTGTGTGGATGGAGATGATTGAAGTGAATGTGATGTGATTTCAGGCTCAAGCTGAGCACACAGAGCGTCAGATTAAACAGCAGTTTGAGAAGCTTCATCAGTTTCTCAGAGATGAAGAAGAAGCTACAATCACTGCACTGAGGGAGGAAGAGGAGCAGAAGAAGCAGATGATGAAGGAGAAGCTGGAGGAGATGAACACACACATCTCAGCTCTTTCACACACAATCAAAGACATGGAGGAGATGATGAGAGCCAGTGACGTCTGCTTTCTGAAGGTCTGATTTCAGATCATTGGTTGATCATTGGTTCATTGATTGAGTTCTTGATGATAAATGGTGTGTTTGTTCTGCAGGAGTTTCCAGTCTCAAAGGAAAGGTGAGTGATCTGCTCCGGTCTCTGGTCTCTCTGGTTCTGATCCAAAGCCACTGCAGTTCTGACTCCTGAATGTTCTTCCAGAGTCCAGAGCTCACAGCCGGATCCACAGATGGCTTCTGGAGCTTTGATTCATGTGCCACGGTACTTGGGCAACCTGCCGTTCAGAGTCTGGAAGAAGATGCAGGACATCGTCCAACACAGTGAGTCTGACGGCACAAGAGCTGACCTCAAACACACACACACACACACACACACACACACACACAACACAGTGAGTCTGATGGCTGAAGATCATACATAGATAGTAGGGGTGTAACGGTACACGTATTCGTACCGAACCGTCTCAGTGCAGTACTTCCGGTAGTGGTGCACATGTGTACCGAATGCAATCTTTAACACTTAACAGTCGGCTTGTTTACGAACAGAACATAATTCAAATCTGAGTTCCCACACTGATATAAAGTATTCTGTCCATTTAATGACAAAGTTCAAATGATAAATGGCATTTTGAGGCTCTTTAAGGTGGCGTGACAGATCACTGCTATAGGCGCCTCAGTTCAAGCGGCGGTGCACAAGTGAATATGATTATCTTTTTCCTCTTTAACTTACTGAAATGCACCCTATGTGGTGTAATTGCTCAGTGTCTCAACGGTGGAAAGACGTCAATAAAACAGCTTGAGAACAATGATCACGTAGCATCACATGAACTCAGAAGTCCTTCATTGTCCACAGCTGTGAGTTCACTAGAGAAATCAACTCTTTCACTGAATATATGACCGATATTAGCCGTTATATTCATAATATTAGCTGTTATATTAATTATATTAGCCGTTATATTAATTATATTAGCCGTTATATTCATAATATTAGCAGTTATATTAATTATATTAGCCGTTATATTCAATTCAATTCAATTCAAATTTATTTGTATAGCGCTTTTCACAATACACATTGTTTCAAAGCAGCTTCACAGAAAGTGCATTTCATAAATGTACATTGAAAAATGTTAGAAAAGAGAATGTTAAAGAAAAAAATGTTAGGATAAGTTAATCAATCATGTATTATTTTAGGCCATAACAACGCTGGCGTTGAGTCGTCTCTTCACAGGCGTCGAGTCGTCTCATCACAGGGGCATCTGAAGTCTCCATCAGAGGCTGGATACAAACTGGAGCTGACGAACTAGTTACCTCGGGACTAGTGTCCCGAGATAACAACAGAAAAGCAGATGGGAAATAATTAGCATAGCTGCTGTTCAGAATACTAATGCTTTTGATCCGATTTAACTGTAGTATAAAACTTATTTATAATGTGAATGCTTGGCTAAAGAGATGCGTCTTTAATCTAGTTTTAAACTCGGACAGCGAGTCTGAACCTCGAACAATATCCGGAAGACTATTCCAGAGTTTAGGAGCTAAATGTGAAAATGCCCTCCCTCCTTTAGTGGACTTAGATATCCTAGGAATGACCAGAAGCCTCGAGTTTAGTGATCTTAAAGAGCGCGATGGATTGTAGGGCGATAAAAGATCCGTTAAATACACTGGAGCTAAACCATTTAGGGCTTTATAGGTCAGTAGCAATACTTTGTAATTGATACGGAACTTAATAGGTAACCAGTGTAGAGATGATAAAATTGGTGTCATATGATCATATTTTCTTGACCTAGTAAGAACTCTAGCAGCTGCGTTTTGGACTAACTGTAGCTTGTTTATCGATGATGCAGGGCAACCAGCTAATAAAGCATTACAGTAATCTAGTCTCGAGGTCATGAATGCATGAACTAACTTTTCTGCATCAGAAATAGATAGCATGTTACGTAGCTTGGCAATGTTTCTAAGGTGGAAAAATGCCGTTCTTGTAACATATGAAATATGATTTTCGAAAGACAAGTTGCGGTCTAATATAACACCCAGGTCTCTTACTGTAGTGGATAAAGCGACAGGACATCCTTCCAAGTTAAAGTTGTATTGTGAGAGGTTTTGTGGGCAATTTTTTGGACCAATAAGTAACACCTCCGTTTTATCTGAATTTAATAGCAGAAAATTACATGTCATCCAGTGTTTAATATCATCAACACACGCTGTCAGTTTAGATAATTTAGCGTTTTCATCTGGTCGTGATGAAATATATAATTGAGTGTCATCAGCATAACAGTGGAAATTAATTCCATGTTTTCTTATAATATTACCAAGTGGCAGCATATATATTGAGAATAGCAGAGGGCCTAGCACGGATCCTTGCGGCACCCCATAGTCTACTGATGTTATCTTTGATTTTTCCCCATTTAGACAGACAAAATGGTAGCGGTCTGATAAATACGATCTAAACCAGTTTAATGCCTGTCCCTGAACACCAGTGTAATTTTGAAGTCGATCTAATAGTATTTTATGATCTATAGTATCGAACGCAGCACTAAGATCGAGTAGAACTAGTATTGAGATACAGCCTTGGTCAGAAGCTAGAAGTAAATCATTTGTGATTTTAACGAGTGCAGTTTCTGTGCTGTGATGCGGCCTGAATCCTGATTGAAATTTTTCATAGATATCATTTTCTTGCAAGAAAGAGCACAATTGAGCGGACACAACTTTTTCTAGTATTTTAGACATGAATGGAAGATTTGATATTGGTCTGTAATTTGCTAGGTTATTATGATCTAATTGTGGCTTCTTAATGAGAGGTTTTATGACTGCCAACTTGAATATTCTTGGAACATGACCTAAAGATAAAGACGAGTTAATAATATTGAGAAGATGCTCTTCCACTACAGGTAACAACTCTTTCAGTAGTTTAGTGGGTATTGGATCTAATAAACATGTTGTTGGTTTAGATGCAATGATAAGTTTATTTAGCTCTTCCTGTCCTATAGTTGTAAAGCGGTGTAGTAGTTCTTGAGGGGCGATAATTGCGGTTGAATCATAAGACATCATTAATGATTGTACATTTACAATTTTGTTTCTGATGCTTTCTATTTTGTCAGCGAAGAAGTTCATAAAATCATTACTACTAAACTGTAACGGAATATTTTGTTCAGGCGATGCTTGTTTATTTGTTAGTCTAGCCACAGTGTTAAATAAAAACCTTGGATTATTTTGGTTATTTTCTATTAGTTTGCGGAGATGCTCAGCCCTGGCTGCTTTTAGGGCCTTTTTATAACGTGACATACTTTCTTTCCATGCGATTCTAAAGACCTCTAAATTAGTTTGTTTCCATTTACGCTCTAAGTTACGAGTTTCTCTCTTGATAACGTGTGTAGCACTGTTGTACCATGGTGCTTTAGTTTTCTCTCTAACCTTTTTTAATCTAATTGGTGCTACAATTTCTAATGTACTAGAGAAAATGGTGCTCATACTGCTAGTCATTTCCTCAAGTTCATCTGTTTGTTTGGGTTCACTGAGCAGCTGAGACAGATCAGGTAAGGTATTTGAGAATCTATCTATAGTGGTTGGAAGGATTGTTCTGCCTGATCGATAACGTGGCGCAACATGACAGATTTCAGCAGTACGCAGTATGCAAGTTACCATGTAATGGTCAGTGACATCATCACTTTGCGGTATAATATCTATATCGGTTGGGTTGGTTCCATGTGATATAATTAAATCTAGTGTGTGATTAAGACGATGAGTGGGACCAGTGACGTTTTGCTTGACCCCAAAGGAATTTAATAGATCTGTAAACGCAGCCCCTAACGCGTCATTTGTGTTATCTACGTGTATGTTAAAATCTCCAACAATTAATGCTTTATCGACGTTGACCAATAGATCTGAGAGAAAGTCTGCAAACTCTTTTAGGAAATCAGCATAGGGCCCTGGAGGTCTATATACAGTAGCTAAGGCTAGAGATAATACGGATTTCTTCCTTACATCTAAGAGCGTAACATTTAGCACTAGTACTTCAAATGAATTAAACCTGTGACCTGTTTTCTGGGTAACATTTAGAATATCTCTATAGATTGTTGCAACACCGCCGCCACGACCAATCAGACGGGGCTCATGCTTATAACAGTATCCTGGTGGAGTAGACTCATTAAGACCGAAATAATCATTTGGCTTAAGCCAGGTTTCAGTAAGGCAAAGTACATCGAAACTATTATCTGTGACCATTTCATTTACAATAACCGCCTTAGGTGTGAGCGATCTAATGTTTAGAAGACCTAGTTTTAGAAATTGTTTTTGTTCACTAATATTGCGATTTTCTGGTTTAATCACAATTAGATTTTTCCTAGATCCTACAGTAGATATAATGTTTGACCTCACTAAACGAGGAATAGACACAGTTTCTATATAATGTTCTACATTGGTACTTATGTCAATTAAGTTAGTACAAAATTGGTTTTGTTCACTAATATTGAGATTTTCTGGTTTAATCACAATTAGATTTTTCCTAGATCTTACAGTAGATTTAATGTTTGACCTCACTAAACGAGGAATAGACACAGTTTCTATATAATGTTCTACACAGTTATGTTCAGACACAGTTTCTATATAATGTTCTACATTGGTACTTATGTCAATTAAGTTAGGACAGCAAATACTGTGATTTGGACTTTGACTTACTAGTCATATGATGGTGTGCAGCGCTCTGGAGATGTTGTCCGACAGAAGAGCCGCTCCGATTCTGCTGGGGTGAAGGCCATCAGGACGGAAGAGCCTAGGTCGCTCCCAAAACAGATTCCAATTATTTACAAAGAGCAGCTTCTGTTCATTACACCATGACATTAACCATTCATTTAGAGCAAATAATCTACTGAACTTTTCATGTCCTAGTCGGTACGTGGGAAGCGGTCCAGACACGATGATCGTTGCTTCAGGCGATGTTCTGCGCACCGTCTCGATCAGGCTCCTGTAGTCCTTCTTCAGAACCTCCGTCTGCCGCAGCCTGGTGTCGTTCGTTCCCGCGTGCAGCACGACAGCTCCGATGCGCTCGTCACCGTTCAGGATCTCGGGAACCTGCACAGCGACATCGAGAACTCGAGCACCAGGAAAGCAGTGAGTGATAACCTTGCCTTTACCTGAGGTAGCGTGGACATGGCGGACGATGGAAGTACCGATGACCACAGCGTCGCGTTCCGTCTCGCGAAGAGGGGAGAAGCGGTTCCGGGTGGAGATCTCGAAGACCGGGAGGGGCGGAGAGGTCCTCGCTCTGGTCCTGGCTCGCGTCTTCCGCTGTGGAAACACCCAGGGTCCATGGCGCTGTGTCGGTGCCGGAGTGAACGAAACCAGGGATGATGATCGCGTCCTGGGTGCTTGGGTCCTGTGCAGAGAAACACGCGGAGTAGACGAGGTCGGAGTCAAAATGTTAGTATCCACTGACTTGTGAGCATCGGCGCGCGATGTTTCAAGCGCTGTTCGCCGCTCTCTCAGCACAGCTTGTCTGTCTAGAAGGCCGCGAATCTGCCTCGCCAACGACTCCAACTCCAACTGCACCGAATGCAGCTCGAACGTGTCCTCACCTGCACTCAAAGGTAACATTAGACAAACATCCGAGTTATTCGCCATTGTAGCAGAAGTGCTACGATGGCGAATTGTAGCTATTAGTGTTTACCGGGTGTAACGTTAAACAAGTTACCACGCGTGCAAGGCTAGCGGGCTACGGCTAGTAGCGGAAGTTCGGATATAAGTAGCGATATCAAAGCAATCCGATTGTTTTTTATAGAGAATCGTATCGGAGATATGTTCACACGCTGTAAATAATAGAAAGTATTCGTTTGTAAGCCGTTTATATTCATTATATTCTACTGAACATGTTACTGATGTCTGGATTATTCATGTGTGTTTAAATAATCTGTCATGAAAATGACTGCCACTGTAAATGTAAAAACATAAGAGGGGACGTTCTCGTGACGTCTCGTCAAAAACGTTCCCTCATATGACTTTAGGGGATGTTCCATTTGGGTTATTCTATGGTCACACAGCAACGTTACAAAGAGGACATTTGGGATGTTAACAGAACATTCCCATACAGTTCCCTGTTAGTCCGATGGGACGTTTCATTCGGGACTGCTCTTGTTCAGTGCTCAGTCTCTCTGCACTACATTCCCATCACGTCTGCAGGACCTTTAGGGACCAACCTAGAGTGTGATTTTGTTGATCCTGTTTAGGTCTTTCATCACGTTTACTGAATGCTTTGAATGTGTGTGTGAATCAATGTGCACTGGGCTGATTTGCTAATGAGGATTTGCACAAACATTGCTTCTCAAAAATGGATCAATACCAACTGTTTGTCCAACTTCATATCCAGAACATGTAAGTACTGCACGTTATATTTTGTGAATGTGCTGGTTAGGACGCTGACGGCTAATGTGGCTAAAGTTAACATTGCCTCTGACTGTATTCACAGACATCACAGCTGGTGAGATTAGTTTTATTTTTAAGAAGTAATAAAAAGGTGCTTCTGAATTGTTGTCACAGTTGGTTTCATGTTTTGTTTCATGTTTATGTTTCACGTTTTGTTTCACGTTTATGTTTTTCCATTGTCTTGTTCCCTGTTACCCGCTGTTGGCGAGTGGTTTTAGTCAAGTCTGTTCAGTCTGGTTTTAAGTCTGTTCAAGCCAAGTCATCATTGGATTCTGTTTATCACGTTGGTAAATAAACTGCACTTGGGTTCACTTCAACTTGCCACCAGTGGAAGTCCGTTACAATTGTACAACGGTGAGTATTTTCAGGTTAAAAATAACAAGCTCTGGTCTCTGTGAATACAGTAAGGCCCAATCCCATTTCTACCCCTTAGCCCTTCTCTTTCCCCAACCCCTTCGTTTTGCGCGTTGGTAGGGATAAGGGGAAGGGCCAGATCGCCCTTCAAACGAAGATTTTTCAGGACCACACTTCAAACGAAGGGGTATGAGGAGTTTCCCTCCACCAACTCCGTGCTGCTAGAATGTGTGTATGTTGCCACTCGGGATCGATCACTTGCGTGTCGCCTGGCTGCCAGTTTCTCTGTAGCTTGCTAAACGCACTATTTGATTGATTTGAACACATATTAATAAATAGTTAAAAAAATATATATCTGGTCATCCTTCATAACGCAGTCGATATTTACATCACATATCGTCTGTAAACTCTTGCGTTACCAAGGCAACGACTGACTTGACGTACAACGTATGAACATTATCGCAGCACCACAGTAGAAAATGAAACCATATCCGTACCGGCCGGCTCGGATCAGCATGGAATGGAGCGGTTAATAAACAAAGAGAACAGTTTGACCCGATGGAAAAGCGGCTTCACCAGGCTTGTATCATTCTGTATCATCTTAGGAAACTCTGGCTCATACGTTTTTGAACTGAAAATGAGCGACGTTTTATTAAGTCCAAATACAGCGCAAAACTCTGTTGGGAGTGAGTAATGTGTTAAACGTGCTCGCTCCTGATATAGCCTACGCACTTCATTTTGCTGTTTATAATGGGTAAATGTCACAGGACAATAATAAAATAAACGGGGTATGATGACGTGTAATGGTATAGTAGTGGTGTCCCATTTCTTAGAGGAATATTTTCACCCCTACGCCTTGGCACTCTGTTTCAAGGGGCAAGGGGAACGGGTAGGGGTAGGGGAAGGCGAAGGGGTATAAAATAGAGTTGGGATTGGGCCTAAGAGACAACTCCACATCATGACCATCTGGAACGTTCTGGGAACATTACTGGGTGGCGTCCTTGACACCAGCAGGGGCATTCTGGGAACAATCTGGGAACATTACTGGGTGGCATCCTTGACACCAGCGGGGGAATTCTGGGAATGTTCTGGGAACATTACTGGGTGGCATCCTTGACACCAGCGGGGGCATTCTGGGAACGTTCTGGGAACATTACTGGGTGGCATCCTTGACACCAGCGGGGGCATTCTGGGAACGTTCCTGGAACATTACTGGGTGGCGTCCTTGACACCAACAGGGGCATTCTGGGAACGTTCTGGGAACATTACTGGGTGGCGTCCTTGACACCAGCGGGCACATTCTGGGAACGTTCTGGGAACATTACTGGGTGGCGTCCTTGACACCAGCGGGGACATTCTGGGAACGTTCCTGGAACATTACTGGGTCACCTAGATATTATCACATAGAGACTGTGTCTGTTCCCCGAATTAGTAAATACAAAAAAACATCAAAACCATTCAACAGTAAAAATTTAATTTATGTCCAACAAATAACCAACAGATATAATACAGATGAACAATTTATAAAGCTTGAGTTGGTGAATATTCGATCCCTTTCCCCAAAAGCGCTTATTGTTAATGATATGATTACAGATAATAATCTAGATGTGCTGTGATTGACAGAAACCTGGCTAAAACCTGATGACTACATTACTTTAAATGACTCCACCCCCCCAAGATTATTGTTATAAACACGAGCACATGGAATAAATGTTGATACCATTGAAATTCTGCAGCAGAGCGATGACATCTCAGATCATTACCTAGTATCATGTATACTTAATTTAGCTAAGGCTGCAAAACCGTCCCCTCACTTCAAATATGGCAGGACCATCACTACCACCACTAAAGATTGCTTTTTAAATAATCTCCCTCATCAGTATCATCTGCTCAGCATCCCAGATAGTATAGAAGAACTCGATCTTGCAACAGAAACTATTGACTCTCTCTTTTCCAGTACTTTAGACACAGTTGCTCCTCTGCGCTTAAAGAAGATTAAAGAAAATAGTCCAAAGCCGTGGTACAACGAGCACACTCGGGCCCTTAAGACAGCAGCCAGAAAAATGGAGCGCAGCTGGAGGAACACAAAACTAGAGGTCTTTCGTAATTCGTGGAAAGAGCACATGATCACATACAGAAAGGATGTAAAAACTGCAAGATCTGCTTATTTCTCGACTCTCTTAGAAGAAAACAAACACAACCCTAGGTATTTATTCAATACAGTGGCTAAATTAACTAAAAATAAAGCTTCAACTTCTGATGATTGTAAACAGCACAGCAGTAATGACTTTATGAACTTCTTTACATGTAAGATGGCTTTCCTGTAGCTCAAACAGTAGAGCGTGGCGCTAGCAACGCCAAGGTCGTGGGTTCGATTCCCAGGGAAAGCAAGAACTGACAAAATGTAAAAAGTGTACCTTGAATGCAATGTAAGTCGCTTTGGATAAAAGCGTCTGCCAAATGCATAAATGTAAATGTAAGATTGATAATATTAGGAAGAACATTTTAACCATGCAGCGTCTACTACAGTATAACATCAGACAGAGCATTGTAGTGTCACTGAGGAAAAATTACACTCATTCGCTGCTATAGGAGAAGACACACACACACACACACTCACTCACTCACTCACTCACTCACTCACTCACTCTCTCTCTCTCTCTCTCACACACACTCACACACACACACTCATTCACTGCTATAGGAGAAGAAGAATTGGCTAAACTCGTTAAATCATCAAAATCGACAATATGTATGCTCGACCTTATACCGACTAGGCTATTAAAAGAGATGCTACCAGAGGTCATAGATCCTCTTCTTAATATCATTAATTCATCTTTGTCATTAGGACATGTACCGAAAACTTTTAAGTTGGCTATTATTAAACCACTTATTAAAAAACCGCAACTTGATCCTACAGATTTAGTCAATTATAGACCAATCTCAAATCTACCCTTTCTGTCAAAAATACTTGAAAAGGCAGTGTCTTCACAATTATGTTCCTTTTTAGAAAGAAATGGTATCTGTGAGGATTTCCAGTCAGGATTTAGACCGTATCATAGCACTGAGACTGCTCTCGTCAGAGTTACACATGATTTACTCTTATCATCCGATCGTGGCTGTATCTCTCTATTAGTGTTACTCGATCTTAGCGCTGCATTTGATACTATCGACCACAACATTCTTTTGAATAGACTCGAAAATTATGTAGGCATTTATGGAATTGCATTGGCATGGTTTAAATCACACCTATGTGACCGTTATCAGTTTGTAGTTTAATTTAACAATTTAATAATTGTTTAATCACTTCAGCATCCTCAATAAACCCGTCTCTGCCGTGTTGCCTCCGATCTTTTGAATCAATTGATCATCTGATCTAATATGACCTCTGTCCTGTAAAGTTGTCAGAATAATAATCATACGCTGTTTGTTGATTGGCCAGAGGAGAACTGCCCCCCCGACTGAGCCTGGTTTCTCCCAAGGTTTATTTTTCTCCATTCTGCTCCTGATGGGGTTTTGGTTTCCTTGCCACGGTTGTCTCTGGCTTGGCTTGCTCAGTTGGGGACACAACATTTTTCAACTAAATATCCAAATAAAACTAATTAGTGAACTAAATTAACCATATAAACTAAATTACTGATCTAATTACTGATCTAAAGCCCACACTGTCACTGTATGATAATTGAAATGAACTGATGACATCACCGTTTTCTCCGGAGCGGCTGTACGGCTGAATCAAATTCTGTTGCATTATTTTCCTGTTTAACACTGTGAAGCTGCTTTGAAACAATCTGCATTGTGAAAAGAGCTGTATAAATAAAGTTGACTTGACTAGATAGATAGATAGATAGATAGATAGATAGATAGATAGATAGATAGATAGATAGATAGATAGATAGATAGATAGATAGATAGATAGATAGATAGATAGATAGATAGATAGATAGGTAGAGTGTGTTCAGTCTTGATCATGATATGAAGATCAGAATAAAAGCATCTGTTGATTGTGTCTCATCAGCTCCTGTGATTCTGGATCCAAACACGGCTTATCCACGGCTCGACCTGTCTGATGATCTGACCAGTGTGAGGAACAGCGGGAACAAACAACCTCTTCCTGATAATCCAGAGAGATTTGACTCCTATTCCTGTGTTCTGGGTTCAGAGGGTTTTAACTCAGGAACACACAGCTGGGATGTGGAGGTTAAACAGAGTTCAGGCTGGACTCTTGGAGTAACTACTGCATCAAACCAGAGGAAGAGAGGAGGTTTCTTCAACACTGATGATGTCTGGAGTGTGTCGTACGGACTCTCTTTAGGTTCTGGTTTTCGTGTTAAACAGGATATTGATTGTGTGAGAGTGTTTGTGGACTATGACAGAGGAACGGTGTCATTCTCTGATCCTGTAACTAACACACATCTACACACACACACAACCTCCTTCACTCACACACTCTTTCCATTCTTCTGTAATTATAGTCCCATCTCTCTGAGGATCTTAGCAGTCAATAGTCAGTAAACGTCACTCCTGTAGGTCTGGATCTTCCTGCTTTCATCAGTTTCCAATATTTAATCCATATCTCATGAGTGAGAGTTGATCTGAATATCAGTCCGGTGGCTGTGATTGGCCCGTGATGATCACATGACTGATATCCAGCACTACAGCCACACTCACACGCTCATATTGCTTTCATACAACAGATTAATAAACCAGAAGTTTTCATTGATATTCCACTTCACACAATTACACCGATTAGAGATCCTTTCAGCATTCATTTTTCAGGATAATTGACAATTAACAGATTAATTCTCTCTAGTTTTCACATGTTAATTATACAGTCACTGAACCAGTTAATTCAGTTTTTGTTGTAAATGAATAATTATTTCAGTCATAGAGGTTATGATGATGTGTTTAAATATAAAAGCTTAGTGTAGAAATGCTTGATTCAGCCGATTACAGATCACGGCCGTATGTATAACACTGGTCAGAAATGCTCTTCAGAATAAAGTCTTAAGCTTTGATTTCAGTGTCAGAAATCAATCATTTCAAACTCAAATTGAACATTGATGCTGCTCATGTGTTTCTGTTGCTGTGTGTCTGCTGATGTACTGTTGGCTCAGTGATGTGACGTGAGTGTCATGGATACTCCAGCATTACTGGGTGGCGTCCTTGACACCAGCGGGGGCATTCTGGGAACGTTCCTGGAACATTACTGGGTGGCGTCCTTGACACCACTGGGGGAATTCTGGAAACGTTCTGGCAACATTACTGGGTGGCATCCTTGACACCAGCGGGGGAATTCTGGGAACGTTCTGGGAACATTACTGGGTGGCGTCCTTGACACCAGCGGGGGCATTCTGGGAACGTTCCTGGAACATTACTGGGTGGCGTCCTTGACACCACTGGGGGAATTCTGGGAACGTTCCTGGAACATTACTGGGTGGCATCCTTGACACCAGCGGGGGCATTCTGGAAACGTTCTGGCAACATTACTGGGTGGCATCCTTGACACCAGCGGGGTAATTCTGGGAACGTTCTGGGAACATTACTGGGTGGCGTCCTTGACACCAGCGGGGGCATTCTGGGAACGTTCTGGGAACATTACTGGGTGGCGTCCTTGACACCAGCGGGGGCATTCTGGGAACGTTCCTGGAACATTACTGGGTGGCGTCCTTGACACCAGCGGGGGCATTCTGGGAACGTTCCTGGAACATTACTGGGTGGCGTCCTTGACACCAGCGGGGACATTCTGGGAACGTTCCTGGAACATTACTGGGTGGCGTCCTTGACACCAGCGAGGGCATTCTGGGAACGTTCTGGGAACATTACTGGGTGGCGTCCTTGACACCAGCGGGGGCATTCTGGGAACGTTCCTGGAACATTACTGGGTGGCGTCCTTGACACCAGCGGGGGCATTCTGGGAACGTTCCTGGAACATTACTGGGTGGCGTCCTTGACACCAGCGAGGGCATTCTGGGAACGTTCTGGGAACATTACTGGGTGGCGTCCTTGACACCAGCGGGGGCATTCTGGGAACGTTCTGGGAACATTACTGGGTGGCGTCCTTGACACCAGTGGGGGCATTCTGGGAACGTTCCTGGAACATTACTGGGTGGCGTCCTTGACACCAGCGGGGACATTCTGGGAACGTTCCTGGAACATTACTGGGTGGCGTCCTTGACACCAGCGGGGGCATTCTGGGAACGTTCCTGGAACATTACTGGGTGGCGTCCTTGACACCAGCGGGGGCATTCTGGGAACGTTCCTGGAACATTACTCGGTGGCGTCCTTGACACCAGTGGGGGAATTCTGGGAACGTTCTGGGAACATTACTGGGTGGCGTCCTTGACACCAGCGGGGACATTCTGGGAACGTTCCTGGAACATTACTGGGTGGCGTCCTTGACACCAGCGGTGGCATTCTGGGAACGTTCCTGGAACATTACTGGGTGGCGTCCTTGACACCAGCGGGGGAATTCTGGGAACGTTCCTGGAACATTACTAGATGGCGTCCTTGACACCAGCGGGGGCATTCTGGGAACGTTCCTGGAACATTACTCGGTGGCGTCCTTGACACCAGCGGGGGCATTCTGGGAACGTTCCTGGAACATTACTGGGTGGCGTCCTTGACACCAGCGGGGGCATTCTGGGAACGTTCCTGGAACATTACTGGGTGGCGTCCTTGACACCAGCGGGGGAATTCTGGGAACGTTCCTGGAACATTACTGGGTGGCGTCCTTGACACCAGCGGGGGCATTCTGGGAACATTCCTGGAACATTACTGGGTGGCGTCCTTGACACCAGCGGGGACATTCTGGGAACGTTCTGGGAACATTACTGGGTGGCGTCCTTGACACCAGCGGGGACATTCTGGGAACGTTCCTGGAACATTACTGGGTGGCATCCTTGACACCAGCGGGGGCATTCTGGGAACGTTCTGGGAACATTACTGGGTGGCATCCTTGACACCAACAGGGGCATTCTGGGAACGTTCCTGGAACATTACTGGGTGGCGTCCTTGACACCAGCGGGGGCATTCTGGGAACATTCCTGGAACTTAACTGGGTGGCGTCCTTGACACCAGCGGGGGATTTCTGCCAAATAACGTCCCCCAACCCTTTAAAGAACTCTTCATCATGACCATCTCAGAACACATATTCAGTGTCAGAAATCAATCATTTCAAACTCCAGTTGAACATTGATGCTGCTCATGTGTTTCTGTGTGTGTGTGTGTGTGTGTGTGTGTGTCTGCTGATGTACTGTTGGCTCAGTGATGTGACGTGAGTGTCATGGATACTCCAGCATCTGCAGGAAGCCCACAGTCCTCATGAAGCGCTCGTTCTGCTGAACATGTTGAAGCTCCGCTGGGAGGTCATGAACTGTCTGACTGTGTGTGGTTTGGGTAGAGGAGCTGTTCAAGAGCTGCTCACTGTGGACCCATGCGCCATTATTACTGTCATTTCTGCAGTTAAAGCCTTGTGTCATAGAGCGGGAGAAGTTAGAAACCTGTGTGAGTCTTAAGAAACTCTTCACTGATGTGAGATCAGTCCTCAGGCGCTGTGAGCAGAGAGACTTCAGTGCGGCTTCTAGACATCTAGAGCTCAAACTGAGCAACTGACTCTAAACCTCAATGGCTTCATCACAACATGACAGTGGACAATTCACGAGTTCACACGAACATCAAATTAAATGGAGTAAAGATTATGCGTATTTGGCGTGCTGTCCGGGGGAGGGCTCCGGGCTCGGAATTTGGCCCGAACTCGGAGTTTCCCCCCCATGATGAAGATAGTCTAGAACTAGACTGTATTTTATTATGGATTGTGTTGACGTCTAATGACTTTATTAAATCAAAGTGAGGAGATGGGGTGGTGGAGGGATGCTAAAAATAAAAACGGTCAACGAAAGAAGGTAAATATGCTGTATATATACACACACCTCTTATCGTTGATTAAATCGATTGGCTTGATATGCTCCACATGTGTTTAATTAGGTTTAATTATCTGAGGGTGCTCCACTTGGGTTTGATTAGGTTACATTATCTGGCGTTCTCCATTGTTTAGATAGGTTTAATTATCTGGACGTGCTCCTCCCGAAATTAGTTACTAAAACTTCACTTCACGAGTTCACACGAACATCAAATTAAATGGAGTAAAGATTATGCGTATTTGGCATGCTGTCCGGGGGAGGGCTCCGGGCTCGGAATTTGGCCCGAACCCAGAGTATCCCCCAAAATGCAAATAACCGGACACCACGAAACCCCCCCAAATACGCAGATAATTGGTGGCCTGGCGTTTTGATAGGCCTGGTTGCTAGACCAGGAGGGCCCGTGTTGCCTCTGGTGGGAGCAACTCACAGCGTCGGGCAGAACGGGTCCTACTGGCCGATGTACTGGGAGCAACCTTGATTTGGAACGATCGATCGGGAAGGCTCTTACAACATCTGAGGGGGGCCCGGCTCACTGCAACAGACGAGAAACAATCCTACCGGCTGAAAAATGAGGAGCATGGTCACAAATTTCCGATTGGGAAAGCTCGTGCGACGTCTGAGGGGGGTCAGGCTCACTGCAACAGACGAGAAACAACCCTACCGGCCGATAAACGAGGAGCGGTCTTAAATTAACATTACCAATCGGGAAGGCCCTTGCAACATCTGAGGGGGGCCTGGCTCACTGCAACAGACGAGAAACAATCCTACCGGCTGATAAATGAGGAGCATCCTCAAATTACCGATTGGGAAAGCTCTTGCGGCGTGTGAGGGGGGTCAGGCTCACTGCAACAGACGAGAAACAACCCTACCGACCGATAAACAAGGAGCAGCCTTGAATTAGAATGACCGATCGGCAAGGTTCTTGCAAGGTCTGAGGGGGGCCAGGCTCACTGCAACAGACGAGAAACAATCCTACCGGCTGATAAATGAGGAGCATCCTCAAATTACCGATTGGGAAAGCTCTTGCGGCGTGTGAGGGGGGTCAGGCTCACTGCAACAGACGAGAAACAACCCTACCGACCGATAAACAAGGAGCAGCCTTGAATTAGAATGACCGATCGGCAAGGTTCTTGCAAGGTCTGAGGGGGGCCAGGCTCACTGCAACAGACGAGAAACAATCCTACCGGCTGATAAATGAGGAGCATCCTCAGAAATTACCGATTGGGAAGGCTCTTGCAACGTCTGAGGGGGGCCCGGCTCACTGGAACAGACGAGAAAAAACCCTACCGGCCGGAAAAGACGGAGCAACGAGATTTAACATGCGCGTAATTTTTTGAAACGGCCAATCGGGAGGGTTCAAGGCACATCTGGCGGGAGATTAGACTCTCGGTGTCAGATGGGTGAGCCCTACCAACCTATAAACGGAGCGTCTTAATTAAAGAGGAAGACTGACCGAGGGGGCCCACCCAGCCTCTGTCCTGAGCGGCTTACTGGCATCAAGTGAGTGGGTCCTATCGGTCAACGGTACAGTGAAAGAGATGTGAAACACCCGGCAGGAGAGCTCTCACAGCATCCGACGGGAGATCGAGACTCACTGCAATCGGATGGGTAAGCCTCGCTGGCAGACGGGTGGAAGGTAAACGTAGAGGTTTGTCCAGGAGAGCCCTCGCTGGACAGAAAAAGAGGAAAGATAAGCATTTGACAAGGAGAGCTCCAGCAGCATCCGAAAGTCAAGTCAAGTCAACTTTATTTATATAGCGCTTTTAACAATGTAGATTGTTTCAAAGCAGCTTTACAGTTTTTAAACAGGAAAATAAAGCAGCATAATTTTATTCAGCTGTATAGCCATTCTGGAAAAAACGCTGATGTAATCGGTTCATTTCAATTATCATACAGTGACAGTGTGGGCTTTAGATCAATAATTCGATCATTAATTTAGTTTAAATGGTTAATTTAGTTTATTAATTAGATTTATTTCGATGTTTAGTTGAAAAATTTAGTGTCCCCAACTGAGCACGCCAAGCCAGAGGCAACAGTGGCAAGGAAACCAAAACCCCATTAGGTGACCTAATGGAGAAAAATAAACCTTGGGAGAAACCAGGCTCAGTCGGGGTGCCAGTTCTCCTCTGGCCAATTAACAAACAGCGCATTATTATTATTATTCTGGCAGCTTTACAGTTCTGAGGTCATAAGAGATCGCAATATTATAGGGAGCGTGGGCAACATGCTGGAGACGGGTTTATTGAGGATGATGTTGATTAAATAATTATTAAGGTGCAATACTTGGAGGCCCTTAACGGTATTAAGATAGGAAACGAGTTGATTGAAGGAGAGAAAATTTGAGGGTATGCATGTTATAAGAGAAGTGGAATGCTTTAAACATCTCCAAGCGGTCACATAGGATTGGAAGGTTCTGGGAGAGAACAGCACTGCTGCAGAAGTGGAGAAATTAGCCAGAGAATCTGATCTCCTGTGGGAGCAGAGGGAACAGCACTGCTGTGGCAGTGGAGAAAATAGCCAGAGAAACTGATCTCCTGTGGGAGCAGAGGGAACAGCACTGCTGTGGCAGAGGAGAAAATATCCAGAGAAATTGACCTCCTGCGGGATCAGAGGGAGAAGCACTGCTGTGGCAGTGGAGAAATTAGCCAGAGAAACTGATCTCCTGCGGGATCAGAGGGAGAAGCACTGCTGTGGCAGTGGAGAAATTAGCCAGAGAAACTGATCTCCTGTGGGAGCAGAGGGAACAGCAGGAGTTGGTGGTCCAGTGGGTTAAACCATGGAGCTGATGCACAGAAGGTTGCTGATTCGAACCCAGCGGTTACCACCAGTGTGTCCTTGAGCAAGGCACTTTACTCCATGTTGCTCCAGGGGGATTGTCCCTGTAATCAGGGCACTGTAAGTCGCTTTGGATAAAAGCGTCTGCCAAATGCATAAATGTAAAATGTAAATGTAAACAGCACTGCTGTGGCAGAGGAGAAATTAGCCAGAGAAACTGACCTCCTGTGGGAGCAGAGGGAACAGCACTGCTGTGGCAGAGGAGAAATTAGCCAGAGAAACTGATCTCATGTGGGATCAGAGGGAACAGCACTGCTGTGGCAGTGGAGAAATTAGCCAGAGAAACTCGGCTCCTGCGGGAGCAGAGGGAGAAGTTAGCCAGAAACTGAATTCCTGCGGGAGCAGAGGGAACAGCACCACTGCTGCACTGGAGAAAAGGTTAGGCGGACAATGGAGAACCACATTCATATTAGGGAAACAGCTATGACTTTTAAATCTAGCATATTTGATGTATGAGCCCATACAGTAGCCCAGTGAAACAATTGTCCATATCTTCATGTAATTTGTTTATTCTATTAAATCTAAAAATAAAAATCTAAAATGTGTGCATCAACCTGACACCTAGATGAACACTTCACAGTTGGTTCTATGACAAAGCCATTCTCCTCAAATGCCATTGAAGTCAGAAACATGTGTAACTTTAGAGACAGTCCCTAAAACCGCGGATATCGAATATCCAAAGTCATGGAGCTTACTCCAGTTAATTTCATCTGTAGGTCAGTCTGGCAGGAATTCAAAACCTTTGGATCATGAAAGCCAAATAATTTTGCTCGCTAGGCATTTACCATGGCCCTGTAAAAATTAATTTGAATGGTTTGTTGAGATTCGCTTTGCACTGTGTGGTGAATTTGCAGACGGTCCCTAAAGCAGCCTAGGCGGATACTTTACCTCGCTGAAAACTGCTCCTTTAAGGCGGAACACATTCTCTCACTCACTCGCTGATGAATGGGCAGTCCGTAGATGGAGCGCGAGCTGTGAACGTTGCATGCGTTCTAAATTCTGTTGCTCTTGCCATTTATTTTTTCTGTTCAGTAACGCAGTTGTCAGTCAGGAGTGTATGCGAACTGCCCCATGTGTGCGTGGGATCGACGCGGATAATAAACTCCACGGAATGTCAGATATGTGAGATTGCTTACACTTGGCAACGACCATTCAGGCCAGCTCCCCGGCCTCTCTGTGTGAAGAGCTATGCATGTATACAACAAACAATATTAAAATCACAATAAAGAAAACATTGTCATTGTTCATGAATATTCGCTTGGCATAATGTTAGATGTGCGCCATTCATTGATTGTGAACTGCTCTGAACTGAAGCCTAGTTGTGCAAGCCCGTACAACGCTCAGAATCTAAAACGTGATTTTCACATGTATTTATTGAAATAGCCTTTGAAGTTTGCAGTAACCTGATATGTTTTTCTATCCCCAAAATATAAGATGCCATAAAATAAACGTTAATAGCATGGTATACAATATAGCCTACTGTAAGGTATTGATGCTACATTTAAGGAAATGGGTGCTCCAAGATACAGTGTACTAGTTTGCACACTATTTTTCTATTTTCGCAGTTCTATATATATATATATATATTGTAACAGTCACAGCCTATTACAAGGCATTCTATCTTTTCTGGGAGGCTATGTTCATCCTCATCACTAGGGGTCACTAGTAGTACTCCATGTTTTGTATAAATTTGAGAAGTAGCAGAAGAAGAACCAGTTTGGTTTGCCGTCTGCTGCACTCGCTTTTGAATCCTTGTTTGGGAAACTGTTTGTTTGCTGCCCAACTAGGATTTTTATGTCATACTTAATCCTGGATTATTTGCCAGAGGACCTACTGGTTTGAGTACCTTTGGATGTGGTTAAGCTATTGGCCAAAGGATTGTAATGAAAATAACTTCTCTATAAGGACATCTAGACATCGTCTTGCCAACTATTAACAAAGACTGATCTCATCCTTACGAAACTGGTATTTGATGTCCTGTTCCAATCACTAATTAGTACTCCAGAGCCCTCCTATAACAGGTCACGGTTGTTGTTGTTGTTGTTGTTGTTATTTTTGGTTATGTAGCAGGTGAGGTTGTTGAGACCGGAAGAGGGTATGAGGGCCGGCCCACTGGCATTAATTACTTGATCAAATGGCTGGCACTAATTACTTGATCAGGTGGCTGCAGGGTGCTTCCTTTTTAAATGTGTCCAAGACGTGGACGGGTGAACAATAGTGTGGTGTGCATTCAAGGAGTGAGCCTTGGAGTTAAGCTGTGCGGTCAGGAGAATGTGAGTCTTTTTCTTTGGAATGTTATGTCCATGGGTTTGTAACGTCAAACTCATTTCCCATTGAGTAGCGCTTAACACGGCTCATTGTTTGTTTGTAGCTCGGCCTGGTGTCTGGTGCATATGGTGACCAGTAAATGGTACACGCAGTTACAAGTCTACATTGCTCACAGTATAGCGAGTAACGTTAGTGATTCCATACGGGTTTGCAGCAACGTAAGTTTACTTGCTTCCTTTCTCCCTCAGACGTAGCATATGCTATTTATAGCTCTGATTGTTTCCTGTTTGATTATCTATGAACAGAAGCAACGCTGACGCTGGTGAGTGTGCTCAGCTAGTCACCCACACTGTTAAACTTCATTGGCTTCGAATTCATCTACTGTAGGTCCTACATCTACTGGCTTCAACTGTAAGTCTATTTAATTCCTTTGTGTAGCCATTTGATTGACGAAGGCCTGTATGCAGTTGCTACTAAACCTAGTAGTTCAATCATTGCTCATATCATATGCTTTTGCTTACAGGAAGATTACTTCGTCTGTCCAACTAGCCACTGTTTTTCCTGGGTTAAACCATCCTTCACACTTTTATTGCTTTGGAGCATGCGTGTTACAACTGTGCTCTGACCTGGAGCTTGGTGGGCCTGCTAAGCTTAGCCTGCTAGCTTCATTGTTTGTTTGTGTTTGTCTTGTTTTTTTTTCTTCTTTTTTTGTTGTCTGTTTGTTTTGCAACCATTGTAATTTTGTATTTGGCCTTGGGCATTGTGCAATATTCCTTGTGGGGCAGTGTTCCTTTTTGTAGTGCTCACCAGTGTGCAGTGTGAAACGCCGTGTGTGTATGGCCTATTTGGTGTGGAGTCTGTTGTAGTGTTGGAGTGTGTTTGTACAATACCCATTTATTCGACTTTATTCACCAAGTTACAATGTGAACACATTTTGCTGTGACTTATTTATTAACTGGTTCACCGCTTTCAACAGAATATTTGCTTGCCCCAATTCATGGTTGTATTTATTGTGTCTACTGTTTTAATAAAATTATATTTTTGATTACATCAGTCCCATTCGTGTTCCTTTGTTGGACAACCTGCCTAGATAGCCTTAAGGGGAGGGCTACTTGGGTTTTCTAGTTTAATTATACAAAGTGTGAATCTGGGTGCCCGCTAGGGGTCACATTTGGCGTAGTCGGTGGCAGGGTCAATTGGGACTGATGTAAAATTCCTGATTTGTTTTTTTTTGTGTAATTTGTTTGTTTGGATTGTTGTAAGTGTTGTTTGTTGTGGCAATAATTAAAGCAATATTGATTACAGGAAAAACAGTGGCTGGGGAAACATCCAGGACGACGCTGTAAGCGATAAGTGGTTTGTGCTTAACATTTAATCCTGTCTTGTGTTTTGTTTGGCTCAAATATTACAGGCCATGGAAGACCAGGTCAGGCTTTTAACTGAACAGATCAAACAGCTTCAAGCAGATAACGAAAGACTTCGACAGGGAAATGTAGTGCCCCCAGCGGATCCAGATCAGGGAGAGCCAAGTCGGATAGTGCCAGGTTCAGCTGGTATGAGGTATGTTTATGTGCCAAGAGAACGTAGATATCCTAAATTTTCAGGTAGCTCAGGTCCAGAATGTCCTCCTGTGGAAGAATGGGTTGAAGAGGTCCGCAAATGCTTGCAGGCTAGACATATGTCCCTCAGTGAACAGGCTTATTTTGTGTATGATCTTCTTGAGGGGGAGGCTAAATTGGAGATTAAACTTCGTCCAGCGGCTGATCGGGCTGACCCTGAAAAGATTTTCACAGTGTTATTGGAGACTTTTGGCTGTGCACACTCTTACATTGAGGCCCAACAAAAATTTTTCCAATGCCGTCAGCGTGAGGGAGAAACGTTGCGTGAATTTTCCCATTCTTTAATGGCTCTAATGGAAATTTGTCAGCAAAAAAATTCAAACGCTATTTCTACTCCTGACTTTGTTCTCCGCGATCAGTTTGTGGAAAATGTTAGAGACAAAATGTTGCGTAGGGAATTAAAGCAATTCATTCGCCTTAATCCTGGTTCAAAGTTCTTGGACGTACGTAGGGAAGCATTTCGTTGGGCTGATGATGGGGAGGGGACCCGCCCAGTACGTGCCAGGGCTTTCTCCTGCGACGCCAGTTCTGGGGTAGAAGGAGAATGGGGAGCTGAGACCCGGGCTGTAGCTGCAGAACCAAACAATGAATTGGCCGAACTTAAAGATTGTTTGCGTAGGCAACAAACCCAATTAGACACCATCTTTAAACATTTGTCTTTGGGATCAGTGACCTCCAATCCCAACGGTAGGCCGAGTAATCCACCTCGCCGTTACAGATTTGAAGCTGATGGTCGACCTATTTGTTTGAGGTGTGATCAGGCTGGTCATATGGCAAGGGACTGTTCGATGGTCCATCGGCAGGGGCAGCGGGTACGGAGTGACTCTGGACACAGGGCAGCTAATGCAGTTGATGTTCAATCCCGTGGGCTGCAGGGAAACTAACACCCTCTAGTGTATGGAGCCAAGCGCTAGATGGGGGCTCATTAGGCTCAGGTTCTTTCCCCCCTATACCATTCTGTTCTTATTGGGCAGTGCCCCGTGGTCAACATTAACATGGGAGGAGTGCCCATTACGTGCCTTGTTGACACCGGCTCGATGGTATCTACCATCACAGAGTCTTTCTTTAAAAAACACTTTCAAGTTCAGGGTCAGGACCAGCTACGTTCTTGTGGATGGTTGCAGTTAAGGGCGGCCAATGGGCTGGATATCCCCTATCGAGGTTATTTAGAACTGGACGTAGAAGTCCTGGGTAAGGTGCTTCCCTCCTTAGGCATTCTGGTTGTTCATGATCCACCAGATTCTAGATCAAAGGGGAAAACAAACACGGTCCCCGGGCTGATTGGTATGAATGTGCTTCGCTGCTGTTTGCAAGAAATGTTTTGTCAAGGGAGCAGTAGTTTGTTTACTTCTCCTTCCACTGATGTCCCTGCAGTCTGGAAACATGCTCTGCTGGCATGTCAAAACTTTGAAGATTTGTCAAATTCTGGTTTCTTGGGTAAGGTCTCAACCCCTCCCGGCTCTTCCATTCTTGTGCCTGCTGGATCTATCAAGCTGGTTTCAGCTGTATGCAGGCAGGGTCTTTGCCCTTTGATTTCCTCAGCATTTATAGAACCAGGAGAGGTAGGATTGCAGTTGCCACCTGATTTGCTCATTCCCAGCGCTTTACTTCCCATTGGTGATGGCACAGTTCATGTGCCTGTAGTCAATGTGGGAAAGGAGGATCGGTGGATAAGGCCACGCACCACTTTGGGCCATTTACATATGATAGAGGTATGTCCTGCTAACAAGCCTATTTGTTTTCAGGAGCAAAATGGTAACCAAGGCCCTGTAGCTTTCATTCGGTCCATGGAGGCCCCCACCTCTTCTTGCCTTCCTGGTCTTGCAGACACCATCTGGCCTAACTTGACACACTCCGAGCAGCAAGAGGCCAAGTCTTTGCTTCAAAGGTATAGCACAGCTTTTAGTCATGTGGGAGGGGAGTTGGGTTGTACAGACCTTATTGAGCACGAAATTCCGCTGGTAGATGAAGTACCGGTGCGGCAACGCTACCGTAGACTGCCACCGTCACAATATGATGTTGTAAAGGCTCACATTCAAGAGCTATTGGAACAGGGAGTGGTAAAACCTAGCTGTAGTCCCTACTCGTCTCCTATCGTCGTTGTCCAAAAGAAGGATGGATCGATCCGTTTATGCGTCGATTATAGACAATTAAATGTGAAAACTAGAAAAGATGCCTTTCCATTGCCTCGAATCGAGGAATCCTTGGATGCCCTTTCAGGTGCTTGCCTCTTTTCCACTCTTGACCTAGCAAGCGGCTATAATCAGGTGTCTGTGGCAGAAAAGGACAGGGCAAAAACAGCCTTTTGCACACCATTTGGCCTTTTCGAATTCCAGAGGATGCCATTTGGATTGTGCAATGCCCCAGGAACTTTTCAGAGGTTAATGGAAAGGATCTTTGGGGATCAGCGTTTCCATTCCCTTCTTTTGTACTTGGACGATGTGGTAGTGTTCTCGTCCACGTTCCAACAACATCTGGAACGGCTAGAACTTGTGTTGGATAGGCTGACCTCTCATGGGCTCAAACTTAAATTGGAGAAGTGCCATTTCTTTCAACCAGAGGTGAAGTTCTTGGGGCACATTATTTCTGCTTCGGGAGTCTCGACTGACCCTGATAAAATCAGTGCAGTGCGGGACTGGAAAATACCAGATACCATCACAGAATTGCGCTCCTTTCTTGGGTTTGCATCTTACTATCGGCGCTTTGTAGAGGGGTTCGCAAGATACGCAGCCCCTCTGCATAAGTTAGTAGCAAAATTGCAGCCAGCTCCAAAGAAGAAACGGGCAGGTTTCAACGCCTCTTTGCGGGACCATTGGGACTGGGGCTGTGAAAAGGCGTTTGACACACTTAAAGAAAAACTGATAAGTGCACCTGTTCTGGGATATGCAGATTTCCGTAAGCCTTTTGTCCTTGAGGTTGATAACTAACTAACCGAGTGGGCTTGGTTTGGGTGCTGTTTTGTCCCAAGAGCAGGGGGAGGGACAACGGCGGCCAATTGCTTATGCGAGTAGGGGATTGCGGCCAACCGAACGAAATATGAACAACTATTCTGCCATGAAGCTTGAACTGTTGGCCCTCAAATGGGCCGTAACAGATAAATTTCGAGACTACCTATTAGGTGTAAGGTTCACTGTTCTGACGGATAATAATCCCCTCTGTTACCTACAGACGGCCAAATTGGGTGCTGTAGAGCAACGCTGGGTGGCACAGCTTGCTCTCTTTGATTTTAAAATTGAGTACCGCCCAGGTGCGTGTAACAGAAACGCAGATGCGTTGTCTCGCTTGCCTGCGTTTCCAGCACCAGACGCCATAGAAGCTGTGGCACCAGGAATCTCTGTCCCTACTGAGATCAAAAGTATCTTGGGAGCTTACCTTCCCGGGCCAGTTAACATCCAGGCCATAGATGCTTCCCCAATAAGGACTAGGGCTGATCTCCGACTTCTCCAGTCTGAGGATTCGGTGCTAAGGGCTTTTCTAGTTTATTGGAGGAGAGGTAAACCCCCCACAGCATTGGAAAGAGCCAGAGAGTCCTCTGCTGTGGTGGAACTTGTGCGTCAGTGGCCCAACATACAGGAACATGGTAGTGTTCTTTACCGGCAAAGTCATGTCCCTGGTGGCAGTGTGAAAGTGATGCAGCTGTTGCTGCCTCAGCTGCTACAAGAGGAAGTCCTGACTGCTTTACATAATAATCATGGTCATCAGGGGGTGGAAAGGACCACCACACTCATTCGTCAACGCTGTTATTGGCCCTTCATGCGCAAAGACATCGAGCGCTGGTGTCGGGAATGTCAACGATGTGTAGTGGCAAAAGCAGTGCAGCCAAAGTTGAGAACTTTTATGGGTAGTCTCCTTGCGTCCAGGCCGTTAGAAATTCTAGGAAAAGAACATCCATCGGCAACAGTTGCGTCCCATTCTTGTCGATCCCTGTCCACCTCTGCCTACATCTGCAAACGCAGAGTTCAATTTAGACCAGTCCCATTTTGTTCCGGAAGACGCGGACAGTAGCGGGTATGAAAATAGGGATCTTGCACTATTGGTAGCCCTAGACACCCCTTGCCTGGATGGACAAAGCTGTTACGCCCCCACTGCAGTGGGCCATCAGCCACCTCCAACCTCTGTCCAACATGAGTCCTTGCAGGATCTGTCTGTAGAATATACTCCGGTAGCGGAAGCATCAACACTAGCACCGGAGCGAGATGTGGTGCCAAGGCGGACCAACAGGACAACAGCAGGCCACCATTCAAACCCTCACCACCTCCCAGGTACATCGACCGGACGATTGTCTGGAGATGAACACAGGGGTGCTCATTCAATTGTTAGCTCCCACAGTGTTCGCTTTAGGCCCTGGTTGTAGTATTTTTGTTTCTCTATATGTCACCGGGACGGTGACATTCAGGGGGCGGTGAATGTAGCAGGTGAGGTTGTTGAGACCGGAAGAGGGTATGAGGGCCGGCCCACTGGCATTAATTACTTGATCAGGTGGCTGGCACTAATTACTTGATCAGGTGGCTGCAGGGTGCTTCCTTTTTAAATGTGTCCAAGACGTGGACGGGTGAACAATAGTGTGGTGTGCATTCAAGGAGTGAGCCTTGGAGTTAAGCTGTGCGGTCAGGAGAATGTGAGTCTTTTTCTTTGGAATGTTATGTCCATGGGTTTGTAACGTTAAACTCATTTCCCATTGAGTAGCGCTTAACACGGCTCATTGTTTGTTTGTAGCTCGGCCTGGTGTCTGGTGCATATGGTGACCAGTAAATGGTACACGCAGTTACAAGTCTACATTGCTCACAGTATAGCGAGTAACGTTAGTGATTCCATACGGGTTTGCAGCAACGTAAGTTTACTTGCTTCCTTTCTCCCTCAGACGTAGCATATGCTATTTATAGCTCTGATTGTTTCCTGTTTGATTATCTATGAACAGAAGCAACGCTGACGCTGGTGAGTGTGCTCAGCTAGTCACCCACACTGTTAAACTTCATTGGCTTCGAATTCATCTACTGTAGGTCCTACATCTACTGGCTTCAACTGTAAGTCTATTTAATTCCTTTGTGTAGCCATTTGATTGACGAAGGCCTGTATGCAGTTGCTACTAAACCTAGTAGTTCAATCATTGCTCATATCATATGCTTTTGCTTACAGGAAGATTACTTCGTCTGTCCAACTAGCCACTGTTTTTCCTGGGTTAAACCATCCTTCACACTTTTATTGCTTTGGAGCATGCGTGTTACAACTGTGCTCTGACCTGGAGCTTGGTGGGCCTGCTAAGCTTAGCCTGCTAGCTTCATTGTTTGTTTGTGTTTGTCTTGTTTTTTTTTTCTTCTTTTTTTGTTGTCTGTTTGTTTTGCAACCATTGTAATTTTGTATTTGGCCTTGGGCATTGTGCAATATTCCTTGTGGGGCAGTGTTCCTTTTTGTAGTGCTCACCAGTGTGCAGTGTGAAACGCCGTGTGTGTATGGCCTATTTGGTGTGGAGTCTGTTGTAGTGTTGGAGTGTGTTTGTACAATACCCATTTATTCGACTTTATTCACCAAGTTACAATGTGAACACATTTTGCTGTGACTTATTTATTAACTGGTTCACCGCTTTCAACAGAATATTTGCTTGCCCCAATTCATGGTTGTATTTATTGTGTCTACTGTTTTAATAAAATTATATTTTTGATTACATCAGTCCCATTCGTGTTCCTTTGTTGGACAACCTGCCTAGATAGCCTTAAGGGGAGGGCTACTTGGGTTTTCTAGTTTAATTATACAAAGTGTGAATCTGGGTGCCCGCTAGGGGTCACAGTTATATGGTTTGTTTGTTTATGTAACCATCACTTATAAAAGAGTATATTTGTGGATTTCTAGTATTTTGGTTGTTTTTTCCTTTCTTCTTTGTTTTGATCTTTGAGATACTTTGTATCCAGTCCTGGGTATTTTGCAAATATGATCCCTCTCTTTTATTTCCTGTAACCCATTGGTGCAAGGTAGCCAAGACAGTTATAGATTGGCGCCCGAACAGGGACCTTTTTGCAATTTAAGTGTTTCAAGATACTTAATTTTTGATATGATGTACTTTTATCTGTGTTGTCATTTTTTTTTTCTCTCTAATGGTGTTGTAAAATGTCAGTTTCTTCAGATATTATGGGGGATGAGTGTGAGTCCAATCCAGATTTCACTGCTGGCCCTTTTGTCACCCGAAGGGATCCACACCCTGTGCGAGAGCTCATTACTACTTTCAGTGAGCTATATATCAACTCCGAAGAGGATAATGATTCTGAGCCCCCATTTGATGTTCCACTTCCGCCGCCTCCACCTCCTGATTTACCTGATCTTCACTTATCGGCTCAGTCAATGGATGAGATAACCTGTCGCATTACAACATTGGAAGGAGATTGTAAGAGTCGGTTTTGGTGCTAAGACAAAAGCTGAGATACACACCTCAGTAATTGAACAATAAAAGTCACTAATCTTGAGGAAAAGATCTCACAGAAACTGTGACAACACCCTGACAAACATTCCTCCCCCCTCCCCATTTTGCCCTCTCCTTGTCCTGGTTTCGGTAACACTTTATAATAACTACACGCTATGAAGCATTAGTTAAGCATTAGTAAATAGTTAATTCATCATTTATAAAGCATTAGTAGACATTAGTAAGCGGTTTATAAATACAGTTGTAAATGCTTTGTTCTTGATTTATAAGCATATCTATAAAGCATTAGTACATAATCAATTCATCATTTATAAAGCATTAGTAAGCGGTTTATAAATACAGTTGTAAATGCTTTGTTCTTGATTTATAAGCATATCTATAAAGCATTAGTACATAATCAATTCATCATTTATAAAGCATTAGTAAGCGGTTTATAAATACAGTTGTAAATGCTTTGTTCTTGATTTATAAGCATATTTATGAAGCATTAGTACATAATCAATTCATTACTTTTTAAAGCATTAGTAAGCGGTTTATAAATACAGTTGTAAATGCTTTGTTCTTGATTTATAAGCATATCTATAATGCGTTTAATAATTGTATTTTCATACTTTATTAATGATCATTTTATCATTTCTAAATTAAGTATTTCATTATTTACAAACCAGTTATTTAGGAGTTGTCAGCGGTTCATAAGATCATTTAGAAAGTGTAAGCAAAGGATTAATAAACTATCTAAATCTACATTTATACATCTTATTATTTAGACATATAGAAGTAGTTACTCAGTGTGTTAATAAATGCTTTATTAACATGTATTCCTACTGTAATTCATGATTAATTCAGGTAGTTATAAAACATTTAGTAGTTGTCAGTTAACTATTTCTGTGAGCTAATCTAAAGTGAGGACTATTTATGCCTTGTAAAGCATTTACAAATGAGATTTAAAGGCTCAGTTCTCTTCTAAACAGAAAAAGGAAATGAACAATGCAGAGGGTTACAGAACATAGATATATTTATTTCAGGAGGTACAAAAATGTGCAACTGTACACTTGATATAAAATGAAAAAAAAAACATCTGCAGTATCAAAAATAAAATAACAAGGAAATAAATAAGCAACAAGATTAACAAATAATAACAAAATAAGCAATAAATTAAATATAAATAAGCAACAAAAATAATATATCCGTAAATAAATTAAGCAGCAAAACAAAAAAATAGAATGAAGAAAACAAGCAATATTTTGGTGTGGTAAGGCTTTCTTGTTTCTGTTAGTGTTGCAAAATCAATTTCAAACTGAAGACTTACAATTAGCTGAGATAGAAAAACAAATATACTCAACTGATAATCAAACGATATATGAAATGTACGTTATATCAATTCTTGCCATCTCTCAACACTGGTTACAATATGACTACTAAAAAAAAAAAACTGTTCAACTGTACACTTGATATAAAATGAAAAAACAAAAACAAAAAAAAAAACATCTGCAGTGACAGAAAATAAAAATGTCTATTTTGTCAAATGTAAACATAGCTGATTACAGGATAAAACAAATAAATAAAATACAACATTTTTTTTTTATAAAACAAATAATAAAATATTATAAAATATTCCAGTGTACAAATGACCTCAAAACTAACCTTTTAAACAATAGAGAACAGCAGTGCATGATAAACGAGTTTCAGTTCACTTTCTTTTTAGGGGCAGCAGCTTACCGGAAGCCTTAAAGGCTTTAATGGTATCCTCTACTGCTGGATCCTCCTGAATTGCAGTAGCACATTGTGTGGCAAATGCACTAAGTTTAACCTGACTGCTGTGGTTTGTAAGGAGTTCCTTAAACTTGTTAGGTGCAGTGATGTACAACTCAGCGATTGGAGCATTGACCACCACTGTGTTCCGGTCCACCCCAACATGCTTGAAAGCCCCTGACATGGTCCCTCCTCTACTGAAGTGACGAAGAATTCTTTTGTATCGGGTCACCACCTGCTGTGGTGTTTGAGCTGTAATTCAGAGAACATAGAATTAGTGTTGGTATTTGGTTTTATTTTTCTAAATAAAGAAAAATGTAATATGTATGTACGGTATACTGTCCATGTCCAGAAAGGTAATAAAAACATCATCAAAGTAGTCCATGTGACATCAGTGGGTTATTTAGAATTTTTTGAAGCATTGAAAATACATTTTGGTCCAAAAATAACAAAAACTACGACTTTATTCAGCACGGGATCTGTTGTCAATCCGCGTTCACGACTCCACAGTGATGCTGCTGATGTGTTATCTGGTGCACCCAAGCTTCGTTTATAGTCTGAGGGAGACGCACGCTGTAACTCCGGAGCATAGGGGGGCGGTAATGCACCATAAAGCTGGAAGCCAACCACCGTAAAACACGAAGAAGAAAACGACGTATGCTGTATTCAAGCGTCATTGAGGAGTCGTGAACGCGGATTGACAACAGACCCGGAAGACAAAACAATGCTGAATAAAGTCATAGTTTTTGTTATTTTTAGACCAAAATGTATTTTCAATGCTTCAAAAAGTTTTAACTAACCCACTGATGTCACATGGACTACTTTGATGATGTTTTTATTACCTTTCAGGGCATGGACAGTATACCGTACATATTCAATGGAGGAACAGAAAGCTCTCGGACTACATCTAAAATATCTCAAACTGTGTTCCGGAGATGAACGGAGGTCTTACGGGTGTGGAACGACATGAGGGACATTAATAACATAATTTTCATTTTTGGGTTAATTAACCCTTTAAGTTAAAGAATATTTCTAGTTATGGGGTAGTTGCTGTAGTTTGTTGTTACTTCTAGATTAAGTCAAGTCAAGTCAACTTTATTTATATAGCGCTTTTAACAATGCAGATTGTTTCAAAGCAGCTTTACAGTGTTAAACAGGAAAATAATGCAGCATAATTTTATTCAGCCATATAGCCATTCTGGAGAAAATGGTGATGTCATCAATTCATTTCAATTATCATACAGTGACAGTGTGGGCTTTAGATCAGTAATTAAATAAGTAATTTAGTTTATATGGTTAATTTAGTTTAATAATTAGATTTGTTTTGATATTTAGTTGAAAAATTTAGAAACATTTAGTGTCCCCAACTGAGCACGCCAAGCCAGAGGCAACAGTGGCAAGGAAACCCAAACCCCATTAGGTGACCTAATGGAGAAAAATAAACCTTGGGAGAAACCAGGCTCAGTCGGGGGGGCAGTTCTCCTCTGGCCAATTAACAAACAACGTATGATTATTATTCTGGCAACTTTACAGGTCAGAGGTCATAATAGATCGGAATATTCGAATGATCGGAGTCATCATGCCGGAGACGGGTTTATTGAGGATGCCGTGTTGACGATGCAATTTCAGGGGGAGTCTAATTGACTGATTAAGATTAAGAAACTGGTAGCTTATGAAGTTATGATTTAATGCAATAAATACAGCTTAGAGAACAGCAGTGCATGATAAACGAGTTTCGGTTCACTTTCTTTTTAGGGGCAGCAGCTTACCGGAAGCCTTAAAGGCTTTAATGGTATCCTCTACTGCTGGATCCTCCTGAATTGCAGTGGCACATTGTGTGGCAAATGCACTAAGTTTAACCTGACTGCTGTGGTTTATTAAGTCACCCTTCTCATTTTGTTTTAAGTCTTTTACATGGCTTTAACAAAACATTAAAAAAGTTAAGCTGATATAGACGGCCTACCAGGTTAAATCCCCAATATTTTTTTTTTATGGCACACACATAATGTGACATCATGCAGCAATTGTACAGTTGTACAATTGTAATCAGGTGAGTCAGTGGAAAGGGTGAAAATAGCATTCTTACCTCTCTGACGTGTCTTTGTTTCCATTTTCTTTGACTTCTTCCCATACTTTTTCCCTTTCCTCTTCATCCTTTTTTTCTTCCTGCCCCCCTCTGATGAGGATGTAGAGGAGGAGTCAGAGATATCAGTAGAAGATTCAACTGAGCTGTCACTAGGGGAATTTGGAGACAATGGACTCGCCTGGCTGGAACCTGTGCCTGCTCTTTTAAGAGCTGTTAAAATGGATACAAATAGATACATAAGGCTCACAGCTTGCATCACATGGGACATAGGAACGCAAAGCTTAAAGGGTTAGTTTACCCAGAAATGAAAATCAGCCCATCATTTGCTCACTCTCAAGTCATCCTAGGTGTGTATGACATTCTTCTTTTTATAGAGTTATATTAAAAAAAGTCCTGGCTAATCAAAGCTTTATAATGACAGAGAATTTTGTTCTGTTTTTGAAGTCCATCAAAAAGCATCTGTCCATCATATAACTGCTCCACACGGCTCTGGGGGGTTAATAAAGGCCTTCTGAAGTGAATCGATGTGTTTGTAAAATAATATACAAAAAAATATCCATTTACAAAACTTTACTGGTAAAGTTCCGGCTAATCGCCTTCCGTATTCAATTAATGGAAAAAGTGTTGAAAGTGCCTCTCGCAGTTCAAAACGCTTATGCTATGACTGACGGCCGTACCTGGTAGTGTAGTGACTTTTTCAACACTTTTTCCATAAATTGAATACGGAAGGAGATCGGCCGAAACTTTACTTTATAACATTTTAAATATGTATATTTTTCTTACACAAACACATCGATTCGCTTCAGAAGGCCTTTATTAAAGGGGTGGTAAAACACATTGTTTTGAAGGCTTGATTGTGTTTGTGGGGTGCACTGTAACATGTGTTAATGCTTCGTTTTTAAAAAAAATCATTATTTTTCATATATTTGACATTTATTCTACACTGCTCTGTCCCTCCTTGTAAAACGGTCTGATGCTTTCCGGGTTGTATGAAGCCAGTCCCTCAAAAATACGCAATGGGCTCAGATTGGTTAGCTGGCCCAGTGTGTTGTGATTCGCTAACCGCAGTGTATGTTTGTCGGAAACATCACGCCCCTTACCTTACCGGCAGACTGTGCTTTGGTCAGTATTAGAAACGATGGTGTCAATAAAACCACAACAATCTGAGCCCGAATCAGACCCAGAACATTTTAGTGAAGATGATCGAGCAGAACCTGTTCAGTCCTAATGAGTAAAGACTGCGGATCTATAGTGATCGCTACTGAATGGCACTGTTACTTTTGTATTTTTAGAACGATTATAGCCAAATATCTGTCGCAAGAACTATTAACCCAAAACACTAAACACTGGCTTTACTATAGTAGCCAAATCACACACAGAACCATGTTTAGCAAGCCTGTAGATAAACAACACATAAAAGCTCTAATCAAAGAATCATTTACACTAATGCCAAGTTCGCTGTTGAGATTTTAACGTTAGTGTTTGTAACGTTAGGTGTTCGTCGGATAACGTTAAGTATGAATGAGCATTTAACAGACTGGTTTGCAGAACAGCGTTGTCATCTGTTTACTTCCTTGCTACAACCTATTACAGGAAAACACATCGATGAAAAATAAATCAGACTTACAGGTTGTGGCCCGTGAACAGCTTCTGTTTGCAAATCCAGCTTTCAGGTCAAGCCGTTGTGCATATCCTGTATTGAACTCGCGAACATTGAGAAAGTTTTCCTCCGTGAAATGTTCTGCGGGAGGGAGCCCCGCTCGCGTCGTGCATTCACACACTGGCAGTGTTTGTCTTATGCAGCTGACGTTGTGCAAATCCGGTGTTGAACTCGCGAACATTGTGGAAGTTTCCCTCCGTGAGATGTGCTGCAGGAGCCCCGCACGTGCCTGTTCCCTTCTGTCTCATACACAAGTGCATATAACATGTTGTATGTTAAACGCTCTGCAACGCACCCCCGTCCCTATGAAGGCTGAACAGAGCAAGTACCCCAGACCTGCAATCCGGATGAATATAACAGCGTTTCCTCTGCATCGCGGCAACAACACTCCAGCCTAACTATACCACAACAGCGCCGCGATACAAAATGGCCTCAACCCCCCCTATTTAATATTCTCGGAGGAGGGGTTTATGTAAATATTGAGGCTGGTGATGTCACCAACCCTGGAGGAATGTCTGTAGTTCCCACTGGCCGTTTGCTGTAGTTCTTAGAAACTGATTTCTTTAAAAGCAAATATCTCCCTTTGCTTTAAACTTTGAACGTTGTAACTTTGCAGATGTTGTTTATGCTAAAGCAGCAACATTACACGCTAGCTTAAGTTAGAATAGTGAAATCGTGGTTTACCACCCCTTTAACACCCCAGAGCCGCATGATGGACAGATGCATTTTTATAGACTTCAAAAACATTCACTGTCATTATAAAGCTTGGATTAGCCTGGACTTTTTTAATATAAGAAGAATGTCATATACACCTAGGATGACTTGAGAGTGAGTAAATCATGGGCTAATTTTAATTTTTGCTTGAACTATCCCTCACATAATAAAACTCAACTGTATAATTTAAATACATGTTGTGAGACTTACCTGACGCCAGTTGCTCTTTTAGATAGTCCCTCTCCTTGGTCAGCTCATCAATCTTCTCTTTTTGCCACTCTACTCTCAGCTTACACATTTCCAACTCATGGGATTTTCTTTTGTCTGCCAGATGTGCAGTGGGGGCCATGGAGACACCTAATTGAAAGTAACTCTACATTATTTAATGAACTGAGAATGTTCTATTTACTTTCTTGTTGTCTAACAAACTTTCATCACACTCTGTACATTACACAAAAAGAGTCAAAAATGTAATTACAAAATTCACCCGTTGATAGTCAGGCTTCCCGAGAGTGCATGCGGTGCACTCCCCCCACCCCCACCCCCCCACTCTCCCCCACTCTCCCCCAGGGCCTCTAACTAGTGAATAACTTGTTAGCTATTATCAATAATTTGTGCCAGTAAACAGAATTACATACTCACCACTACTGCCACTGACGGACATCTCATCCATTGCATCCATTTCCACGCTGGCATTCTTTTAGCCCCGCGTCCGCACGCCTTTTCGACTTTTGTCGGAGTTCTCCATGTCAGAAACACACTGCTGCACCATTCCTTTGTCCTTCATTGATGACGTTAGAACACGCGAGCAGCGCGGGTTTTCCTTTGTTTGTCCCACATTGATTACGTATGAAAGCAGGAGCGCGATTTCTCCCAACCATCAAATCACAAACTTGCTGTCACTATAAAATATCTAAAGAAATTGTTTAATTAAAAAAAATGAGATTTACCCGGCTAAAGAAGCTTATTAATTTGCACAGTTCTCTAAAGACAACCATGAAGCTGATTAAGTGGCTTCAGAAAAGGAAACTGCTAAAAGCAAAAATCAAATGCAGAATATGTCATCGAGACATGAAAATGAAGAAAAGGAGAAACACTGGAGATCAATATGCTTGGTAAGATATAAATGTATATTGAATTAATTAATTAAGTATATTAAATAATTTGCAATGTCTGTGATCATGTTGGACACTAAAACACAACTGCATGAATCTCCTTTCTAAAAACAGTATTTTATTATTTATTTGTTACAATAGGATTTGTCGACAAGCAGCTCATGAGGGAAAGGCAAAACAAATGTCTGTCAGGCACAAATCAATCTTCAGTGGATCAAAGGTCTCCTTCAGTAAGTGGATGCAATTCATGTACAGGTATGCAAGTAATAACAAGTAATATAAATATGTATATCATAAACTCACTTTCTTGCTGTTCTCTTTGTAATTTTCATAAAATGTGAAATATTTAAAATAATGCATACAATGTCAATTATTTTACATGAAAGCGCTCATAAACAACATGTTCTATTTGACTTCAAAGGTTTTCTCAGGGTCTACGATTACGGCAGATAGACATGATGGATGACAGCATTGCAGGCAGTTCAGCAACTCTTAGTAAAATGGCAAAGAAAATAAGGGAAGTCTGTGTCACAGCAGTTGAAAGGATGAGAAGGCGTACAGGCCAGCAGATTGGTGGAAGAAGGGAGTTTGTTGTGATCGACGAAAGCCATTTTCGGCACAAAAGAAAGGTATGTTATATAGCCACTTTAAATAAATATGTACTACACCAAAGGTATTGTTAATTATAATGTATCTGTGTATGTCCGTGTTTCTTGTGTTTCTTCTCCATTAGTATGGTAGAGGTAGAATGGCTGGAGGGTGGAAAAGAAAGAAGTGGGTATTTGGGATGTTAGGTGTCAGGCATCGTCATCAGCAAAGATCTGGAAAACCTATTCTTCGTCTTGTGGAGAGAAGATCTCGAAGTCATCTAGTCCCATTGATTGCACATCATGTGAGGCCTGGGTCATCAATTATCAGTGACGAGTGGCGTGCTTATCGCACGCTCCCTGCACTAGGGTACAACCATCACACTGTCAACCACAGCAGGTGGTATGTAGATCCCTACACTGGTGCTCATACCCAGCATATTGAGAGGGCCTGGAGATCCTACAAGGAGCAGATCTGGAGGCTCAGGGGAAATCGAACTGAGAGTTTACTTTCTGACCACCTTGCAGTGATTGAGTGGAATGAATGGCTGGCAAAGAAAAACAAAGATGGTGCATTTGGCAGATTGATTCATGACATTTCAAGACAGTACAAGTGTTGAGAGATGGCAAGAATTGATATAACGTACATTTCATATATCGTTTGATTATCAGTTGAGTATATTTGTTTTTCTATCTCAGCTAATTGTAAGTCTTCAGTTTGAAATTGATTTTGCAACACTAACAGAAACAAGAAAGCCTTACCACACCAAAATATTGCTTGTTTTCTTCATTCTATTTTTTTGTTTTGCTGCTTAATTTATTTACGGATATATTATTTTTGTTGCTTATTTATATTTAATTTATTGCTTATTTTGTTATTATTTGTTAATCTTGTTGCTTATTTATTTCCTTGTTATTTTATTTTTGATACTGCAGATGTTTTTTTTTTTCATTTTATATCAAGTGTACAGTTGCACATTTTTGTACCTCCTGAAATAAATATATCTATGTTCTGTAACCCTCTGCATTGTTCATTTCCTTTTTCTGTTTAGAAGAGAACTGAGCCTTTAAATCTCATTTGTAAATGCTTTACAAGGCATAAATAGTCCTCACTTTAGATTAGCTCACAGAAATAGTTAACTGAAAACTACTAAATGTTTTATAACTACCTGAATTAATCATGAATTACAGTAGGAATACATGTTAATAAAGCATTTATTAACACACTGAGTAACTACTTCTATATGTCTAAATAATAAGATGTATAAATGTAGATTTAGATAGTTTATTAATCCTTTGCTTACACTTTCTAAATGATCTTATGAACCGCTGACAACTCCTAAATAACTGGTTTGTAAATAATGAAATACTTAATTTAGAAATGATAAAATGATCATTAATAAAGTATGAAAATACAATTATTAAACGCATTATAGATATGCTTATAAATCAAGAACAAAGCATTTACAACTGTATTTATAAACCGCTTACTAATGCTTTAAAAAGTAATGAATTGATTATGTACTAATGCTTCATAAATATGCTTATAAATCAAGAACAAAGCATTTACAACTGTATTTATAAACCGCTTACTAATGCTTTATAAATGATGAATTGATTATGTACTAATGCTTTATAGATATGCTTATAAATCAAGAACAAAGCATTTACAACTGTATTTATAAACCGCTTACTAATGCTTTATAAATGATGAATTGATTATGTACTAATGCTTTATAGATATGCTTATAAATCAAGAACAAAGCATTTACAACTGTATTTATAAACCGCTTACTAATGTCTACTAATGCTTTATAAATGATGAATTGACTATTTACTAATGCTTAACTAATGCTTCATAGCGTGTAGTTATTATAAAGTGTTACCGAATTAGATAATGATTTGCATTCAAAACAACTGATACAAACAATTTTATAATGGCAATTATTCAATTGTGAATTTCCATGTTTAATTATGTTATATATTTTAATTATGCATACTGCTGGTAAACCTACTGTTCTATTGACGGTTTTGATACCCTTCCTTCAATTCATCCAGACCATGTTTAAATTCCACTTCAATATCACTAGTGGTATTGAAGAATCTGGCGATCAAATGAGACTTGCTCACTAAATATATGACACTGAGAAATGAGACCGTTTTTACCACTCGCACTTCTGACAGGAGTTTATCATGTGTTGTTATTTTGATGTTCTTGTGATTATTCAACAACTCTCTTTTTCCATCTCACACTAACCACAAAGTCATCGGTGTTCAATTATTGCATGGTTATTCAGAATTTGTTCAGGTGTCTAGCACACGATGGAGCATCATCAGTGAAATGATTCCTTCACCCATGGAGATCTGACCTGCCCGGCATACCAAACCTTCTGCTTGAAGGTGACCGAGGATTTCTCTAAGGGTCAGCTATTGATAAGAATCCTGGGGAGGACACAGATGTTTCCTCAAAGTGTAAAGACACTTTCCACTGACACTTTCTGCTCATGCTTACTAACACAACTGACTTGGGACAACAAGTCATTCTACAGACTGAAAACCCTCACAATCATCGGCAGGTGGAAACAAACCTGACCAACGGGATAACAGATATCCTGCCTAATTGCTTCAGCATCCAATCAGCACAGTACGCCTACACCTAACGGGACTGTGCCACTGAGGTGTATTTCAGCAGTGTTTTCATCTTCATGTTCAGCCTGTCTTAATGTTGTTATTTCAGGTGACTGCTTGACTCCGGCACCCATTGATTTGTGCTGTTAACTCCAGGATCAGCACCATGAACACTTCGGAAATTACATCCAAAATATGGAAACAAGGAATGTCCAAGTATGTCCCCTTGGGAACTAATCTGAATTTGTCCCAATGGGCCAGGGGCCGTCTGTAAGAGTCGGTTTTGGTGCTAAGACAAAAGCTGAGATACACACCTCAGTAATTGAACAATAAAAGTCACTAATCTTGAGGAAAAGATCTCACAGAAACTGTGACAACACCCTGACAAACATTCCTCCCCCCTCCCCATTTTGCCCTCTCCTTGTCCTGGTTTCAAGTCACCAAATGCAGATATATCAGTGATGATGTTATTTGTAAATCTATTGTTTTATCCCTTTCATGTTTGATGTCTTTTTAAAGGTCTCAGTGCGAATGGTAAAATGGTCTCAGTTTCACTGCAGTCAATGGTAGTGTTAGAAAGATTGGAAAACTAATGAGAATTCAGTTCTCCTTTGAGTAGTCTCTTCAAAGATATCTGATCCACTCCCCCAAAACCAGGTGGGGGTGTTGCAAATATTTACAGCCCTTTTGTTCTAGTTGGAGTATTTAAGGCTGGATGTTCTAACTCTCTGGGGGAATATTCTGCAATCAGACCCCCCGTGCAAACTGCATGTAGATGTGCCAGACATGATGACTCTTTTACATTATTTTCATATTGCTTTGCAATTGTGTTTTATGTTTTACGCTGATCAGTTGTGTACCATGGATTCTTGTTTACTTATTTACTTTTCCGGTCTGGCCAAAATAAATGTTAATCTTGATTTATTCTGTATCTTTCTGAAATCATTATTTTATTCATGTCCATGCGGGGTTTGTAGGGGTTACCGCAGATCTCTCTGCCAGGGCAGGCCATACTGGGAACTCCATAGCGGGAGCATTGAGCCATGCATGAGGGAAAACCTGATTTCTGACCTGCCACTGTTATTATAAGTTGCAGTTTCCGTGACTATCACTAATATTACATGTTTCACATGTGTCACTCACTTAGAGGTAAGATAGTTCACCCTGCAATCCTCTGTAATATCAGAACTGACTAATCTGTGACCGTTAGAGCAAGCGAAATCCGGACGCTTAGCCTATTTGAGACTCCGTGTCCCATGGAGGATATTAATATTTGAAAATAAGTGATACTACGAAAAATCATTGATCTAAATTAAATCGCAACTAATCCTCAAATCAGCTGATAAACTCTAAATGTAACACACTTTATGGAGTCAGATAGAATTGGAGTCAGATAAAATTATTAATGGAGTCAGATTTAAAATGAGATATCAATCAATTAAAAGAACTTCACCGAAAGGCTGAAAAGGCTTACACGCAGAATTCCTTTTGACCACGTCATTAGTTTTCGGTTTTTGGGCTAATGGATGGAAATTTACAAGATCTTCGTGATTGTGCACAAAAAGTGAGTTTATGCTGCTTATCTGCAGAGTGCATTGATCAGTGCCGTTTGTTGGAAGAGAAGTTAAACTATAAAATAGAACGAGAGTGTGAGAGAGTCAAAAACATTCTTGAGTTGAGTATTCGGGATTTGGGCAAGTCGGTGGTGGATTGTATGAAAAGACGAGATGTGCAAATTGATGCCAAATTAAAAGCTCATGCTCGTATTGCGTCTACTCCCATTGTGCCCCCAGTGTGCACGCCTACGTTACCACAGTACAGACCTTTTAGTACTCAACTTCAGCCACCTGTTCTTGCCAGCCAGGATAGTGTTCATGTTTCTCAATATCGTCCTCCTGTTAGAGTTGAATACCCACAGTTCGGCTCTGACGAAGAAAATGATCCTATAACATTTGTTGAACATTGTGAAGATTATCTTGCACTTAGACCTCTCACGGATTCTGAGATTTTAGCTTCTCTCACCTCAGTTTTGAAGGGAACCGCTAAGGATTGGTGGTTGGCAGAGCGGCGATTAATTTTCACCTGGAGCCAGTTCAAGCAAACTTTTCTTCAAGCTTTCTTAAACGATGACTTTGAGGCAGAATCTGCTAAGCGGTTGTTGGATAGGAAGCAAGGTCCCAAAGAGTATATTCGGGATTTTGCTTACCATTACAGAGCTCTGTGTTTACGGTGGAAAAAAGAGATGACAGAGAAAGAGATTGTCCAGTCCATCTTAAGAAATTGTAACCCACGTCTCGCCAGCCTCCTCAGAGGGACTGTCAAGGAAGTAGGTGAGTTAGTTAGGATAGGAACTCAAATCGAAAGAGATCTGGAAGAAGCCAAGAAATATTGGAGTCAGGCCAATGCAGATTTACAGAAACGCAAACCCCAAACTGACAGAGACATTCAAACAAAGTCAAACCCTTCAACCACACGTATTATTCAACCTGTTCCCTCCCCTGCCCAGAACAATTTGAAGATGGTGTCCCTACCGATGGTGATTCAAGGGAGATATTTCCAGGCCATGATCGACACCGGGAGTTCACTGACTCTAATGCAAGAGGCTTGTTGGAATCAGTTGAAGCACAGAGAACAGTTGGATTCTAGTCGTGGGCAAACTTTCCAACAGGCCAATGGACAAATTTTAAGCGCCTCAGGTTTGTGGAGGTGTAACTGCGAGTTACAAGGGAGAAAGCTTGCACTGTCTTTGTATATAATGAGGGATGTTGATCTTACTGTGCCTATAATTTTAGGCATGGATTTCCTTATGTTGTCTGGAGTTTGTTTGGATTTTAATAAAGCCCAATATACTCTGCCTGCCACAAATGGATTCCAGGAAGAAGTATTTTCATTCATTCCTGCCCATTCTACCAACACTTTGTTGTCTTTCTACCTAGCCTTACCCATCCCAGAAGAGTCATCTGAAACTCGCTCCCTCATCCATCAGCTAGTGGCAAATGCAGATACGTCTTCAGGACTGAAATCCAGCCTTGAGCAGCTCATGAAAGATTGGCCAACAGTGTGTACTAATGACATAGGACATACTAATGTAGTTAAACATCGTATCATAACCACTGATGAGGTACCCATCCGCCGGAAAGCATATCGAGTATCTCCTGAGAAACAGCTTTTTATTGATCAAGAGATAACGGCGATGCTTGATAAGAAAATTATTCGTCCTTCGTCATCTCCCTGGGCTGCTCCAATCGTCCTGGTACCCAAGAAAGGAGGGGGACAAAGATTCTGTGTTGACTTTAGAGGATTGAACTCAAAGACCTTTCTCGATGCATATCCCATGCCACAAATACAGGATATCCTGGAGTCTCTTCATGGAGCTGGAATTTTCAGTACATTAGATCTAAAAAGTGGGTATTGGCAGGTTGAAATGGAACCCGAAAGCATCTCCAAGTCTGCATTTGTTACGTCATCAGGCTTGTTTGAATTTCTTCGCTTACCTTTTGGGCTTAAAAATGCCGCTGCTTCATTTCAACGACTGATGGAGTTAGTGTTGAAGGATATAAAGGGAAAGAGTTGTTTTGTGTACATCGATGACATTGTGGTGTATTCAAAGACAGAGAAGGAGCATTTGACACACCTGCAAGAAGTATTTTATTGTCTCTACAAAGCGGGGCTCACCATTAATCTCCAGAAATGCAACCTAATGCAGAAGTCCTTGACGTTTTTAGGACATGTGGTATCAATTGAGGGAATCCAAACTGACCCTGCAAAGGTAGAATCTGTTGCTAAATTTCCTGTCCCTCAATGCTTGAAGGAGGTACAACGATTCCTAGGTCTTGCAGGATGGTACCAAAGATTCATTCCTAAGTTTTCTGAAAAAGCTGCACCATTGCATGCTTTAAAAAGAAAAGGAGCAACATGGTCTTGGACTGAGGAATGTCAGGAATCTTTCGAATTGATCAAACAAGATCTGACCAATACTCCTTTCTTGATTGCCCCTGATTTGTCGAAGTCTTTCAAAGTGCAGACTGACGCTAGTGACGTGGGGTTAGGAGCAGTTCTCACACAAGAAATAGCAGGAGTAGAACATGTAATAGCCTACGCTTCACGCCTGCTACAAGGAGCTGAGAGGTCCTATTCAGTTTCAGAGAAGGAGTGTTTGGCCGTCATATGGGCCGTAGAGAAATGGAGACCCTATCTGGAAGGTAGACCCTTTGAGGTGATCACTGATCATGTGGCTCTCACGTGGGTGTTTAATCACCCAAAGCCATCTTCTCGATTGACTCGGTGGGCCATCCGATTGCAAGAATTTGACTTCAATGTCAAGTATCGCAAAGGTCAGTGTAACATCGTGCCAGATACTCTCTCCCGTAGTCACTTGGGTATTTCACTCCCGTTGGTAGCCCATGTCCAATCACAGGACTCTTCTACCACTTTTTCTAACTTCCCGATAGAATGGTCTGACATTGCCAAATCCCAACAGGATGATCCAGAAGTCCAAGAACTCGCCAATAAAGCCAGGTCCCTCACAGATCCTGATCCCTCACGTATACATTACCTGTTAAAGAATGGATTTCTTTTTCGCAGCATGCCAGATGGACAGAAAGGGCCCAAGTTACAGCTTGTCATTCCTGCTTGTCTGCGGAAAGATTTCCTAACATATGCACATGACAACCCGTTGAGTGGACACCTTGGTAGGCTTAAAACTCTACTGCGGTTGGTAGATATCTGTTATTGGCCTACGCTGCGCTCGGACGTCTGGAAGTATTGCAAAGAATGCCAGGTGTGCCAACAATACAAACCCTCCATTTCCAAGTTAGCCGGACATATGCAGTCAACCCCTGTGGTGGAACCTGGACATATGTTAGGGATCGACCTCATGGGACCATTTCCTAGGAGTTCTAAATTAAATGAGTATCTTCTTGTTGTAGTAGACTACTGTTCGAAGTGGGTGGAGTTATTTCCTCTGCGTGTGGCCAAAGCACCTCAAATTGCTCGAATCCTGGTAGAAGAAATCTTCACTAGGTGGGGGACTCCAATGTATTTAGTATCTGACAGAGGAACCCAGTTCACTTCCCAACTCCTCAGGCTAGTCTGCAAACAATGGAGTGTCATCCAGAAATTGACCACCACAGCGCATCCTCAAACTAACCTTACTGAACGAGTCAACCGCACTCTAAAGACCATGATATCGTCCTATGTTCAAGATCGCCACAGGCATTGGGACAGATGGTTGGCGGAGTTCCGTTATGCCATAAACACAGCTTGGCATGAGAGCACGGGGTTCACTCCAGCTGAAGTAGCGCTAGGCAGGAAACTGAAAGGACCTCTAGAAAGAGCTGTTCAAAGACCTCCAGATCCAGACAGTCCTGCGTATTCCGTGTTAGAAAGACAGAGAGAACTGATGAGCACTGTGAGAAAGAACGTGGATCGAGCTCAAGCAAAGCAGAGACGGTACTACGACCGTCGTAGAAGGCCTGCTCATTACCAGGTTGGGGATTTGGTTTGGGTTCGCACTCATCCTTTGTCACGTGCTGGGGAGGGATTTATGGCTAAACTTGCTGTGAAGTGAAACGGTCCTGCCAGGATTGTCAAATGTCTTGGGCCTGTTAATTGTTCTGTGTCGTTTATAGATAACTCTAATCACGTTGATACATTTCATGTACAACATTTGAAGCCTTTTTATGGGACTGTTGATAATCATTCCAATTGAGGGGAGGAATATGTAACAGTCACAGCCTATTACAAGCCTATTACATTCTATCTTTTCTGGGAGGCTATGTTCATCCTCATCACTAGGGGTCACTAGTAGTACTCCATGTTTTGTATAAATTTGAGAAGTAGCAGAAGAAGAACCAGTTTGGTTTGCCGTCTGCTGCACTCGCTTTTGAATCCTTGTTTGGGAAACTGTTTGTTTGCTGCCCAACTAGGATTTTTATGTCATACTTAATCCTGGATTATTTGCCAGAGGACCTACTGGTTTGAGTACCTTTGGATGTGGTTAAGCTATTGGCCAAAGGATTGTAATGAAAATAACTTCTCTATAAGGACATCTAGACATCGTCTTGCCAACTATTAACAAAGACTGATCTCATCCTTACGAAACTGGTATTTGATGTCCTGTTCCAATCACTAATTAGTACTCCAGAGCCCTCCTATAACAGGTCACGGTTGTTGTTGTTGTTGTTGTTGTTATTTTTGGTTATATGGTTTGTTTGTTTATGTAACCATCACTTATAAAAGAGTATATTTGTGGATTTCTAGTATTTTGGTTGTTTTTTCCTTTCTTCTTTGTTTTGATCTTTGAGATACTTTGTATCCAGTCCTGGGTATTTTGCAAATATGATCCCTCCCTTTTATTTCCTGTAACCCATTGGTGCAAGGTAGCCAAGACAGTTATAATATACTCGCAAATGTGAGTAGCTATATGGTCGCACTGTCGAGCCCTGTGTGACCGAGCTTATGTGAGCGAGCGTCAAGTTGAGAAGTATTGAATTAAAGCAGTGATTATCAGCTGGTTCCAACAAGTGGTTGATCGTTGGCATAATATGCCGTTTTGTACTGTCATCATTTTAGTGATTTCTTTACCAGCAAGTATATTTATAGTTCATTACCACGTGCGTGTCCATGATGAACGTAGGCTACTTCTCGCGTGTGAAAATTATGTCTGTATAGGCTACACAGAGGCGGCAAGATCGCAAGAAAGGCTTGTTGTAGTTTCCCCTGTTGCAAGTCTGCGGAGTGCACTCTTTACACTGTCCGAGCACTTTCGTGGTTGACGCTGTCGTCATTTTTCTAAAACAACACGCTATTAACATGCATTTAGAACAACGATTAGAATTTAGAAGTCATAATTTCAATTGTGATTTGTGGCAAACACAATTAACAGTTACATCCGGGAAAAGCTGAATTTATTTTACCGTGAATGCTGATGGAAGCGGCCGAAATGGTTTAGAAATCTGTAAGGAAAAGATTTTAGCATTGTAGAATTGCTTCGAGCTGTTTGAGCTATTTTAGGTTATACAGCGTGGGTGGGTGGGGCGACCTTGCTAGCAGTCCATGCTAAAAATAAAAACGGTCAACGAAAGAAGGTAAATATGCTGTATATATACACACACCTCTTATCGTTGATTAAATCGATTGGCTTGATATGCTCCACGTGTTTAATTAGGTTTAATTATCTGAGGGTGCTCCACTTGGGTTTGATTAGGTTACATTATCTGGCATGCTCCATTGTTTAGATAGGTTTAATTATCTGGACGTGCTACTCCCGAAATTAGTTACTAAAACTTCACTAATGAACATGCCACAGAGCATCACCATTCCTCTAATAATTCAACGGCTCATCCTCAATTATTCCTCACATATGATATCACTGCATGAAAAGCGTCATTTCTGGGTTAAATCTGACATCGGAAACTTCAGTGAAACTTCAGGTGTACGACCTTAAAATGCTTAGAATGAAATAACATGTTTACCAGAACACAACATCAAAAGTTTTTCAATGTTATATCAATTTCTAGGCCGCTTCTGGTTTCAGATATTGTGTGCGCTCCCAGTAAACATGCCAGTGCGGGTAAGTGTGGGTTTACTGGGGGACGGTGTGTGTAAGTGTGTTTTTATTCTAGATTTAAACTGACAGAGTGTGTCTGCTTCCCGAACAATGCTAGGAAGACTGTTCCAGAGTTTAGGTGCTAAATAGGAAAAGGATCAACCCAGGGATCGAGGGAGCCAGTGCAGTGTTGACAGAACTGGGCTAATATGGTCACACTTCCTGGTTCTAGTAAGAACTGGAGCTGCTGCGTTTTGGACCAGCTGGAGTTTACCCAGCTAACAGGGAACATTTCCATAACTTTCACTAACGTTATGTAAAAGTTATGTAAATGTTAGAAAAAAACATTCCTAAAATAATGTTTCAGGAACATTCTTATAATGTTTTCATAGTTCAAAAACATTCTCGTAACGTTGAGAGGAAACATTCTTAGAACAACATTGTTGGAACGTTTGTATGATGTTTTTTGTGCTTGACTGATGTTCTCATAATGTTGAGCGAAAACGTTCTCATAACAACGTTCTTGCAACGTCTTTATCATGTTTTTTGTGCTTGACTGACGTTCTCATAATGTTCAGCGAAAACATTCTCATAACGTTCTTAGAATGCCATAATTTTAGAAGTAATGGGAACAGAAATTATTATATTATAATATTAACAATTTTACTGATCTTTCTTTAATTAACATGGCAGCTTTTATTTTTTCTTACCTCTTAAGTTTAACTTAAGAAATAAAATACATTCCTGAACAAGAACCAATAACTTTTATTCTATTTGTTTCCCTATATTGTCCTAATGACAAATTTATGATTGGTTTATAAACTACCCACACTCTGTAATAAATCATCATGTATTTTATGAACAAAATGTAATTTCTTAGCACAGAATAAGCCAAAACATATAGGCTATATCTTATTTTATATTTTCTGTATTTTAAAGGTTATGTCAATAACCACTGCATTACTGTAAAAAAGGTCGTTTTTCAAGCACCTTATTAAGACCTATATTTACACGCGCCCTCTAGCTGGCGTAAAAATCATGACAGTCTGTTGTCATTAAAAATGTTACCAATCAAAATGCGTGCTCATTTAAACGCAATGTGTGGACTTTACGTGAACATTTAGAATTTATTTTACACTTTCCCCATCCCTAAACCTACCCTTAATGATCTAGTGCATAGAATCTTTATGAGCACATGCATTCCGTTCCCTGGGATCAAACCCACGATCACATGATCACATGATCACATATTGATATTGCAATGCTCTGCCAACTGAGCTACAAGAAACTGTAAATAGGCTTAAATTTAGGTTCCTATAGGTCCTATTTCAGGGGCGTGACAAACGACTTATATAGGCATATTGGTTGGAGAAAATTTTGCATTGTGAATGGATCGTCAGATTTTGTTTCCCAAAGACTTTTTTTTATTCTTGAACACGGGTCGGCAGAATACACATGTCTGTTCGCTAACCACTAGACTACCACAGCCAAGGTAGCGCAAGTGCATTGATCTCGCGGCAGTGTTAATTTTTTACAGCATATTTTGATTTAGTTTTAGTCGTAGTCTTTTGACTAAAATGCCATTTAGTTTTAGTCATATTTTAGTCACCTGAATTGTTTTTAGTTTTAGTCGACTAAATATAATACGATTTTTGTCGATTAAATCTACAGTAGATTTAGTCTCCTAAAATCTAATGAGTTTAGTTAAATTGTAATACATTAAGCATTTAAGTATTACATAACCGACTGCACTTGAACTGACATTTTGACATAATTTTGTTTTTGACATTAAAAATACACGAAAGAGAGCTCAATTCACTTTTTTGTTTGTTTTTAAAAACATCTATATAGTTTTTATAACTTTGTATTTCTGTTTTAGTTAGTATATCATGTTAAGCTAAAGCTTCAAATAAGTTTGTTTGTTTATTTTTTTAATTTCAGTTAACATTTATTTAATTTCAAGTAACAAAGATTTTTTTTATGGTTTTAGTTAACTATTATAACCCTGACACTTTATTTAATATGTGTCAAATACTGGTCTTCCCTCCTGACTATGAATTAAATGGGAATTAAATTAAATACAGTTTATTGTGTAAGCAAAAACGAATATATAATGCGGGACTTTTAATTATAAACCAGCTGGAAATACACCGGGACTCTTATTTTGAAATCTCGGCTTACTATTGAAGTTGCAGGAGTTCATTCAAGTTCAGATGAGGAGATAAAATATGCATTGTTACAACCGTCTAAAACATATTACTATATAAACATCGTAAAGTAAACATTGTCATTATTCATCAGCATTAGTTCATAAACACTGGTCTGGCATAAATGTGTGTTATTGATTGATTGAGCTGCTCTGGAGCTGGATTGGGGGTGTGTGAGCCTGTAGGCCGTGTGTTTTCCAGCGGTTAGATCAGTTCAGATCAAATGTGCTCATCTGTGACACAGGACATCAGTTCTGACCCCATCTCTTCCCTAATCCACCCTCACTAACATTTTCGTCTCGTTTTTATTTGTTGACGAAAATGACAGTTGATTTTCGTTATAGTTTTTGTCATCCAACACTAGTTTTTATTTAGTTATCGTCTCGTTTGTCTCGTGGTCATACACCGATTGGTCTGTGCTGTGCTTTACTGTCTGTGGTGCTGTGCACTTCAAATCAAACAAGCCATTTTCCACGTTCTGACGTCACCTCGGTGGTATCCAAAGTCTGCAGTTCACCTTTATATATGTCGACTTCTGAGGCCAGATCGCAGACCTTCTAAAAGGTGAGTCGATTAGACGTTAGTGTTTTTTGTTGTTGTTTTGTTATATATGCGAAATTTGTATGGCTGGGTAGTACTCCTGCAGTCATTTCTGGGGGAGACAAATATAGGCTAACAGTTATTTGTTGTGATGTGTTATTTATTTTTAAATGGTTGGCGTGTGTTAAATTGAACTATTATTTGAGTGCAGATGGGCTTTGCCGCTTTATATTTTATGAATTAGTGACTCTTACATGTTTCATAACATCAATTTTTAACTTAAAATACTTATTAATTAACATTAGCCGTTTTCCCCCTGGTGGACCAAAAGCAAGTGTGCCAGGGCGTGCTCTCTCTGTTGCTCTGGCAACATTACTATTATCATTATTACCATTAGAAATCATTGTATGTTTAGTCTTAACCTGTGAATTTAATGCCATCAAAGTTCCATTCAGTTTGTAAAAAATTGTCAACAATATTTTCCCCTTGTTTGTTCTTTTGAAATATAAAGGCCATTCATGTCTTTGTCTGTAAAAAAAACTAACATTTATTTGTCTGTAAATTTCATCACTCATTTTAATAAAATCAGGTTATTTAATTAATATTTTATAATAGTTATTATTATTAAATTATTATTAAAGTTAATTAAATTTTTAATTGCTATACATTTCTGTAACTGTTAGTTGCAAGTTTAATTAGAAAATGAATCATCTATATGTCAGTATTTACACACACTCTCTCTCTCTCTCTCTCTCTCTCTCTCTCTCTTTCTCACACACACAGTGATTTTTCAACAGTTTCTCAAACCTATCCAAATGGAGTTCGACATGAACAGGGTATGATCCTTTTTTGCCCCATAGCTTATATTTTTGGACCCCAGTTTATTTTTTAATAAAGCAACTCAAATATATGTACAAATACAATTATGCAAAGAAAAAAATCAGGCCTATAACAAATGCTGGAAAAGAGCAAAAATATTCCAACAAAGCACTGAGTCAACAGATACAGTATATTTCAGAGCAAGCTAGTCCAAAGACTGCATATGAGGTATTGAGAAAATGAGCAGTATATTGTACTGTATGCTTAGTCTTAATTTATTGTAAGTAACAGTAACATGTTTGGGTTTTGTGTATCTTTACTGGATTTTAAGATGCCTGTCGTCGAACACACACCAAGGTGCTGGAAAAAGTAATTGAGGACTTCATATCAGAAAAAAGAAACACTGAAGTTTTATCACACAGAGATAAGGTAAGGCTTTTGTCATTTTTGTAGTTTGTAAAAAATTTATAAAGAAAACAATGCAAATGATATACTAATACTATGTTTTGTTTCTACAGATGCCTCAATTTAAGGTGTCACTTCAGCCCGAAGCAGAGACTTTTGGAAAAGATGACACACAACACACTTAATTAGTTGTTTTACACACAAAGTGTGTAAGTGTAAGTCTTGTTATACGATTTGGAATGTTTCAGTTTGTGGAATGTTTGAGGATATAAAATGTGAAAGCAACATAAGATATCAGTTATGATATTGTTTTCATTTAGATGTACTGTATGTTAAAATGCACTTATCCTTGGCAAAAGGTTGAGAAATAAAATGTGAAAATATATTAAAATATGAAAAATGTTTGTGTAGTGTCTTACAGTTTTTGCTGTTGACAAATATAAGTAGTAATGTTTTATCAAATGTTATTGTTTGAATTGATATTTCTTTAAAAAAATGTTCCCAGGGCAGTGTTTGGAGGAAAGTTTTTACGTTTTTCCTTGCATTCTCAAGATGACAGAATTGAATGTTCCTTTAACGTTCACATTAACCTAGAAAAACACATTAATACATGGAAAAAACGCACATTTTAAACATTTAAAGAACATTAACTAATAACATTTTCATAACGTTTTCAAGATGATAGCATGGAATGTTTCTGTAACGTTCACATAAACCAAGAAAAAACGTTCTTAATACATGAAGAAAACGCACATTTTAAACATTTAAAGAACATTAACCTATAACATTTTCATAACGTTTTCAAGATGATAGAATGGAATGTTTCTGTAACGTTCACATAAACCAAGAAAAAACGTTCTTAATACATGAAGAAAACGCAAATTTTAAACATTTATAGAACATTAACCGATAACGTTCTCATAACATTTTCAAGATGATAGAATGGAATGTTTCTGTAACGTTCACATAAACCAAGAAAAAACGTTCTTAATACATGAAGAAAACGCACATTTTAAACATTTATAGAACATTAACCGATAACGTTCTCATAACATTTTCAAGATGAGAGAATGGAATGTTTCTGTAACGTTCACATAAACCAAGAAAAAACGTTCTTAATACATTAAAAAAACGGACATTTTAAACATTTAAAGAACATTCCGTAATAACGTTTTCATAACGTTTTCAAGATGATAGAATGGAATGTTTCCGCAACGTTCACATAAACCAAGAAAAAACGTTCTTAATACATGAAGAAAACGCACATTTGAAACATTTAAAGAACATTCCGTAATAACGTTTTCATAACGTTTTCAAGATGATAGAATGGAATGTTTCCGCAACGTTCACATAAACCAAGAAAAAACGTTCTTAATACATGAAGAAAACGCACATTTGAAACATTTAAAGAACATTCCGTAATAACGTTTTCGTAATGTTTTCAAAATAATTGAATGGAATGTTTCTGTAACGTTCGCAGAAACCCCACAAAAAACGTTCTTAATACATAAAAAAAACTGGACGTTTTCAACGTGTACAAAACATTCCCAAATAACGTTTTGATAACTTAAAGGGAATGTTAACAAAACGTTCTGACAACAACTTTTTGTTTGCTGGGTACATTTACATTTACATTTATGCATTTAGCAGACGCTTTTATCCAAAGCGACTTACAACTTGGTGATACAATAAGCGATTGGTCGTGAAGAGTCGAGTGAGCGCAACAAGTGCCTGACATACTTGGTCAGTGTCGATTTCTCAGTGTAGCACAGGTTAGAGTAGGGAGGAAAAGAGGAAAGGAAAGTTACTTTTTTTATTTTTTTTATTTATTTATTTATTTTTATTTTTATTTTTATTTTTTTTTAAGTATTTATTAGGCGAGCAGGGCAACCACCCAGTAGAGCATTACAATAATCTACAGCTCATGAACGCATCAACTAACTGTTCAGCATTTTGCATTGAGAGCATGAGCCGTAATTTAGATATATTTTTAAGATGGTAGAATGCAGTTTTACAGATGCTAGAAACGTGGCTTTCAAACGAAAGATTGGTATCAAAGAGCACACCCAGGTTCCTCACTGACGACGAGGACTTGACAGAACAGCCATCAAGTGTTAGACAGTATTCTAGGTTACTACTTGTGGAGCTTTTTTGTCCAATAATTAAAAATTCAGTTTTTTTCTGAATTGAGTTGCAGGAAATTACTGGTCATCCAATGTTTTATATTAGATTAGATTAGATTCAACTTTATTGTCATTACACAAGTACAGGTACAAGGCAACGAAATGCAGTTTAGGTCGAACCAGAAGTGCAATAGCAGCAAGTGCAGGATATACAACGTTTGCATAAGTGCAGGCCATGGATATGTACTGAATATATATAAATATGTATAAATATACAGATGGCTATTACTATAAACAGAATTTACAGGTGAATATGTACTATGAATATAATATACAGATGGCTATTACTATAAACAGAATTTTACAGATAGAGGTATACAATGATATGTTTGGCTAAGATGAGGAAAATAGTATTGGATTAAGATGCAATAAATTATGGACAGAAGCTATCCGAAAAAGTGTAAAGTGCAGTGGAAAGTGGTTGCATATTACAGTTAGAAGTACGGTGCAAAATGCAAATGTAAACAGTTGGTACTGTAAATAACAGTCGGCAGTGCAAATGAGCATAATCCAGTTAAGATATGGCAGTGCAAGATGCATAAGTAAACAGTTGTTACTGTAATAAACAGTCGGTAGTGCAAATAACAAAGTGAAGGCAGATGTGAGGTAGGAGAGTTAGCAGTTTATGAGGGAAGTGGATCAACGGGGGTTTGAGTTCAGTAAAGAGACAGCTCTGGGGAAAAAACTGTTCTTTAGTCTGCTGGTCCTGGTCCGGAGGATCCTGAAACGCCTGCCGGAGGGCAGGAGAGAAAACAGTCTGTGGGCTGGGTGAGAGGAGTCCTTGAGGATGCTGGAGCTCGATGCAGACAGCGTTTCCTCTGGATGTGCTCGATGGCAGGCAGTGGAGTCCCTGTGATGCGCTGGGCAGTTTTCACCACCCGCTGCAGTGCCTTGCGCTCCGCAACAGAGCAGCTCCCATACCACACTGCCACACAGTTGGTCAGGATGCTTTCTATTGCGCAGCGATAGAAGTTCACCAGGATAGCCGAGGAGAGCTGATTCTTCCTCAGTGTCCTCAAGAAGAAGAGGTGCTGTTGAGCCTTCTTGACCAGGCTGGAGGTGTTGGTCGTCCACGACATGTCCGCCGAGATGTGGATCCCCAGGAACTTGAAACTTTATATCAGCTATTCATTCTGTTAATCTTGTGAATTGGTAAGTTTCTTCAGGGCGTGACGAAATATAGAGCTGAGTATCGTCAGCATAACAATGAAAACTAACGCCATGCTTCCTAATGATATCTCCCAGTGGTAGCATGTACAGGGTGAAGAGTAGCGGTCCTAGCACTGAGCCTTGTGGTACTCCATACTAAACTTGTGCTCGCTGTGACATCTCTTCATTTACTACTACAAACTGATTACGGTCGCATAGGTATGATTTAAACCATGATAAAGCAATTCCACTAATGCCTACATAATTTTCTAGTCTATTCAGAAGAATGTTGTCGTCGATAGTATCGACTGCAGCGCTAAGATCGAGTAACACTAATAGAGAGATACAGCCACGATCGGATGATAAGAGTAAATCATGTGTAACTCTGATGAGAGCAGTCTCAGTGCTATGATACGCTCTAAATCCTGACCTTTTTGGTACGTAATGACAAATATGAATTGATTTTAAGAAGAGGATGTAAGTGTGGGTTTACTGTGTGACAGTGCAGGGTCAGTATATGTGTTAGTTACAGTCAGTGCTGAGTTATGGCCAGTGTATGTGCTGGTTATGATCAGTTATGGCCAGTGTATGTGCTGGTTATGGTGAGTTATGGTCAGTATGTGCTGGTTATGATCAGTAATGGTCAGTATATGTGCTGGTAATGATCAGTTATGGTCAGTATATGTGCTGGTTATGATCAGTTATGGTCATTATGTGCTGGTTATGGTGAGTTATGGCCAGTGTATGTGCTGGTTATGGTCAGTTATGGTCAGTATGTGCTGGTTATGATCAGTAATGGTCAGTATATGTGCTGGTTATAATCAGTTATGGTCAGTATATGTGCTGGTAATGATCAGTTATGGTCAGTATATGTGCTGGTTATGAACAGTTATGGTCAGTATGTGCTGGTTATGGTGAGTTAGGGTCAGTATGTGCTGGTTATGATCAGTTATGGTCAGTATGTGCTGGTTATGGTAAGTTATGCCCAGTATGTGCTGGTTATGATCAGTTATGGCCAGTAAGTGCTGGTTATGATCAGTTATGGTCAGTATGTACTGGTCATGATCAGTTATGGTCAGTATATGTGCTAGTTCTGGCCAGTATGTACTGGTTATGATCAGTAATGGTCAGTATTTGCTGGTTATGGTCAGTATGTGCTTGTTATGGTCAGTTATGGCCAGTATGTGCTGGTTATGATCAGTTATGGTCAGTATATGTGCTAGGTATGGTCAGTTATAGCCAGTATGTGCTGGTTATGATCAGTTATGGTCAGTATTTGCTGGTTATGGTCAGTATGTGCTTGTTATGGTCAGTTATGGCCAGTATGTGCTGGTTATGATCAGTTATGGCCAGTATGTGCTGGTTATGGTCAGTATATGTGCTAGGTATGGTCAGTTATAGCCAGTATGTGCTGGTTATGGTCAGTATGTGCTGGTTATGATCAGTTATGGTCAGTGTATGTGCTGGTTATGGTCAGTGTATGTGCTGGTTATGGTCAGTTGTGGCCAGTATGTGCTGGTTATGATCAGTAATGGTCAGTGTATGTGCTGGTTATGGTCAGTGTATGTGCTGGTTATGGTGAGTTGTGGCCAGTATGTACTGGTTATGATCAGTTATGGTCAGTGTATGTGCTGGTTATGGTGAGTTGTGGCCAGTATGTACTGGTTATGATCAGTTATGGTCAGTATATGTGCTGGTTATGATCAGTTATGTTCAGTATATGTGCTGGTTATGGTCAGTGTATGTGCTGGTTATGGTCAGTATATGGGCTGGGTATGGTCAGTTATGGCCAGTATGTACTGGTTATGATCAGTAATGGTCAGTATATGTGCTGGTTATGGTGAGTTGTGGCCAGAATGTAGTGTGAGTGAGTCTCTGGCGCCCTCTGCTGCTGAGTGTCTTTACTGCAGAACTCAGAGTAGTGTTCAGAATCAGACATTTCGTTTTCTTTTTTGCCAAAGTTTTGCAATACAGGGTTTACTTTTAAATTACAACATGGAGGAAAAATAGCATGTGTGATTATTCCTTAAAAAAATAAAGCTTTTATAATTATATTATTATTGTTATTAATAACAACAATAATGATTGCTTTAATAATAATAATAATAATTATATTTATAATTATTTAAGGCCAAGCTCCAAATGTCTCCAAATGTCTTTAATCAACGTTGCTGTTGATCTGATGCCTTGAGTTTTAGCTCCTCATTCCGCCTCTGTGCTGCTTGCAGCTATATTTATTATTATTATTTTAATTTTATTTGATTAGTTATTGGGATGAGATTGATCTGCATTGGTAAAGATGATGGCTGTCATCAGTCTTTGAATACAGATGAATCAGACTGACAATCACAACCACACTGAATCATTTTATTACAGCCGATTGGAGTCTAGTGCTGGTTTGATCATTTCATGGAATATCAGGTCCAGATGCTTTAATCTAGTCATGAAGATTCTCATAACTGTGAGTAAAACAGAGATAGAGGTGGCAGTGAATAAAGCCAGTCTCATGTGTGATTGGACTGTGTTTGATGGGTGGAGAGAGAGAAGGAGAGAGAGAGGGAGGGAGAGAGATCTGACAGAGATCAGACGGACACACAACTCCTCAGAAATGGACCTGGACGCTGCATTCATCGCACTTCTGCTCTCAGGTACAGATGAGTGACTCTTTCTTTATGAATACACTTAGAAAGTTTGAGGTCAGTGAGATTTGTTAGTGTGTCTGAGAGAGTCTCTTCTGCTCTCTGATCATAACTCCAGTAAAACAGTGCAATATTCCTCCAGTGTAGATCAGCTGTTCTCTATGTGAATATACAGTAAAGTGTCATTTATTCCTGTGATTATCATCATTACTCCAGTCTTCAGTGTCACATGACCCTTCACTAATCATTCTCATATGAGGATCTGATGCTCAACACACATTTATGATTATTGTCAGTGTTGAACACAGTCATATTTTTCAGGATTCTTGATGAACAGAACGTTTATTTATTTGAAATATAATCTTTAGTAACATTATAACATCACCTTTGATTGATTGAATGCGTCCTTGTATCAGTCTCACATGACCTCGAGCTTTTGAACGGTAGTGTGTGTTGTTGTCCGGATCAGACACTGAAATGAGAGCTTGCCCTTCGCAGGCGTCTTCAGCTCGTCGGCTCTGCGTCAGTATGAGTTTGTGCAGACGCCCGTGAACTGCACTGAAGCCCAGCGATACTGCCGTCAGAACTACCGCGATCTGGCCACCGTCAGCAACAGCGGCGACATGACCGAGCTGATGAGGGTCACGAGTGGAGTTCGTAACTGGGGCTTCTGGATCGGGCTGTTGAAGAGCCTCAGCAGGGAGTGGAGGTGGTCTCTGGGTGATCCCGCCTTCTACACCAAACTCGATTCGCTGTATCGCAACTGGGCACCGAACCAGACCAACGGAAGCCTGGACTGTGCTTTCATGAACCGGGACGGACTGTGGCGTATCAATAACTGCGTGACCCAAAGGTTTTTCATCTGCTACAACGGTGAGAGAAACCATTCTAACTTTCTATTTCTGAATGATCTCTGAATGATCTGGAACTAGTAGTAATGCTCCATGAATGCTGTATAAATAATGCTTTTGTGCTAACATTATTATGTGTGATATATGAATGTATGAAAATAATAAGGCATAGCGTCCCGAAGTGCGCTTACCTGGTTCCATGGTTGGGCAGAGGGTGTGTGAGGAGGCTTCTTCTCTGCATCCTCGACACACACTGCTGACCTCTGGTGACCGGAGAGAGGGCTGAGGGTGGTACGGCATAGCGTTGCACACCGCCAACCTCGCCCTCTGCGGAACCAAAGGCTGAGGAAACTCTGTGTGTGCCTCTGCTCGGCTCCAAAGCCAAAGACAAATGTGCGGCTCTCATGCGATATCCCTATATGTCAAGAGAGGACGACTGAAAGGGAACAAGTTGACAAAAAGATTGAACCCAATAATTGATGATCAAATAGCATACGGAGAGATTTATAAGATATTTAAAAGGCGGGTCATTTTTGACCCTGAACACCAATATAGGGTATTTTCAGCACAGCCCGATGTGACACTGTTGATTTTCTCTTGGCATGCAGACACTAGTAAAGGCTTCGTCCCTGTGCTGCAGACGATGAGCTGGAGATCCGCTCAGAGCTTCTGCAGAGAGAATCACATGGATCTGACCAGCGTGAGGAATCCGAACGAGAATCAGCAGATTCAGCAGGTCATGAACACCAGCGGGGCCAATTCAGTCTGGATCGGTCTGTTCAGAGACCCATGGGAATGGTCCGATAAGAGTCCCTCATCCTTCAGAAACTGGGACCCTAGTGAACCCAACGGAGCCCTTGAAGACGCCACAGTGATGGTGATCAGTGGAGAGAGACGGGGAAAGTGGGAGGACTGGCCTTGTAATTCAAGTTTTCCATTCGTTTGTTATGAAGGTGAGTCTATGCGTCAGACTTAGAGGATGTAAAATCGGTTAAAAATATTGAGTTGTATGGATTCTTAAATCCCAAGAATCGATCTTTCAGATGTTTAGATCTTTTTGCTGTTTTCAGTTGATGCTTGAACAAAACTTCACTTTACATTATTCGTAGCTCCTGTTATCCAATAATCACAATAAGCTTTGATATGAAACAAAATCTCAGCTTTCAAATCCTGTCCGTGCCTCTGTAGAACCGATAATCTCTTCCTCTAGAGCAAACAAACATACAGTACATCCGAATGACTCGATATGGGATTGAGATCAGGATGGAATCAGTATCAGATGGTGAAGTCTGTGTCAATGCCTCTTCCAGATCAGTTCACCCTCATCACGCAGAACCTGAGCTGGGCCGAAGCCTTGAGGTACTGCAGACAGAATCACGTGGATCTGGTGTCGGTTACCAGCGAGCAGATCGAGCGGCGCGTGATGACCGTGGCCAGGAAGGCCTCGACGCCGGCCGTGTGGATGGGTTTGCACCACTACTGTGCCATGAACATGTGGCTGTGGCTGCGCGGCGAGGTGGTTTGCTATCAGAACTGGGCGGCAGGCGACCCCACCGGACCTGGAGACTGCAGCCGCGAGCGGAGAGTCGGAGCCATGAAGACGGCGGGAGATCAGCGCTGGATCAGCCTTCCTCCAACACACACGCTCAACTTCATCTGCTCCAACTATGAGGACTGAGCTCTACTGAGGACACACTTTAACCCGGAAGAGTCCGAAAACAGAACTTCATAGATGGCCTTAGACATTCCCAAATACAACGCGATAGGCTTCATAGGGTTAGTGTCTCGTCAGGGTCTGTGTTTGTGGAGGTTTTATTCTTTATTAACGTGTTTTGTGTTCATGTAGTTTGGTGTGACAGTAACTCTTGTTTTCGTTCGCTCAGATATTTAGTGTGTAATCTGTGCTGACACTTTTTTCAAACAGCTTTATGATGTGTACATGCATAATAAAATGATACACACAGAGCTTGTTGTGTTGAGTCTGATCCTAAAGAAAGTGGATCACAGTGGATCACAGTGACGCTGTCAATCAAGATCTCATGTTTATGTAAATGAGGGGCGGAGCAGTGTTCATTTTGACAGCATATTTTTATTTAGTTTTAGTCATAGTCTTTTGACTAAAATGGCATTTAGTTTTAGTCATATTTTAGTCACCTGAATTGTTTTTGGTTTAGTTTTAGTCGACTAAATATCATAAGATTTTAGTCCACTAAATCTACAGTAGATTTAGTCTCCTAAAATCTAATGAGTTTAGTTCAATTGTAATACATTAAGCATTTAAGCATTACATAACCGACTGTCACTTGACACTATCATTTTGTTTTGGACATTAAAAATACTCGAAAGAGAGCTCAATCACTTTTTGTTTGTTTTTAAAAACATCTATATAGTTTTTATAACTTTGTATTTCTGTTTTAGTTAGTATATCATGTTAAGCTAAAGCTTCAAATAAGTTTGTTTATTTTTTTTTATTTCAGTTAACATTTATTTAATTTCAAGTAACAAAGTTTTTTTTTATGGTTTTAGTGAACTATTATAACCCTGATACTTTATTGAATATGTGTCAAATACTGGTCTTTCCTCCTGACTATGAATTAAATGGGAATGAAATTAAATACAGTTTATTGTGTAAGCAAAAAAGAATAATGCGTGACTTTTAATTATAAACCAGCTGGAAATACACCGGGACTCTTATTTTGAAATCTCGTCTTACTATTGCAGTTGCAGGAGCTCATTCAAGTTCAGATGAGGAGATAAATATGCATTGTTACAACCGTCTAAAACACATTACTATATAAACATGGTAAAGTAAACACTGTCATTATTCATCAGCATTAGTTCATAAACACTGGTCTGGCATAAATGTGTGTTATTGATTGATTGAGCTGCTCTGGAGCTGGATTGGGGGTGTGTGAGCCTGTAGGCCGTGTGTTTTCCAGCGGTTAGATCAGTTCAGATCAAATGTGCTCATCTGTGACACTGGACATCAGTTCTGACCCCATCTCTGCCCTAATCCACCCTCACTAACATTTTCGTCTCGTTTTTATTTGTTGACGAAAATGACAGTTGATTTTTGTTATAGTTTTTGTCATCCAACACTAGTTTTTATTTAGTTATCGTCTCGTTTTCGTCAGTGAAAACAGGTCGTTGATGAAAATTATGACGAAAATTATTCGTCAACAAAATTAACACTGGGGCGGAGCCAGCAGAAGTGATTGGTCCAACACTGCATTATGCAATCGTAATTAATTATCGTGTGCGTTTTTTCCGGTATGACTTGTTGCCAACACTTTTTGCTTCTTCACATGTTAAGATCTTAAAAATTTAAACTCAAAAGAAGTTTAAAAAACTAAGTTTTTGACTATAGTCACCTTTATTTATATAACGCTTTTACAATACAGGCTGTTTTTAAATCAGCTGGACAGTGATAATGGGAAATGAATGGAAGAGAGATTGTTTTGCTGTACAGCAGCTCTAGAAGTAAGTTTTGATGGATTCATTTTCAATTTCAAAATCGTTATTATTAACCTAGGGGCCGGTTAGCTGTTACAACACCGTTTTGAACTGGAAACAGAAAACTTTGATGCGTTCTGGACGTTCATTTACACGACCACAGTGTTTTAGTGGCCTGAGAACGCAAACCTTGAAATAGGGTTCAAAATGCAATCTCCGTGTAAACTTCAAAACGTGAATCTGTGAGAACGGGGACGGCATGCACATCTTTAGTCTATAGACATGCGTGTTTGAATGCGTATGTGCGTGTAATCTTTCTTCATTAGCTACAAATGACTGTAGCTAATTCTGTACAGTTTGAAGGGTCAGGGGTCAGTTCACCCACAAATGATGGTTTACTAGCCCTTGTGTCGTTCTTTCACATAAACGTGAAGATTTACGTGCCGCATGATCTCAAATGCTCAAAGTGAACCTGCATCTCGCCATTGGGGTCAGTTTCACCCGCATTCAGCACCGCTGAACGTTTAAGTCATGTTCCCATTTAGTTATGGAAATGTTCTCTGAATGTTCAAAATGTTTTTTTCTTGGTTATGGGAACATTTAGGGAACCTTCCATGTTTCAAACATTATGGGAACGTTACTTTTGAATGTTCTCTGAAACAAGTAGCAACATCCAACATCTACTTTCAGAAAAAACGTTCCATGAATGGTGTATAAATAATGTTGTGCTAACGTTCTGAGAACATTATTAAAGGGTTAGTGCACTCAAAAATGTAAATTCTGTCATGAATAACTCACTCTCATGTTGTTCCACACCCGTAAATCACCAAGACCAAATCACAAACAATCCGCCCAGAGACTCTGAACACCAGTGAGGCAATATTTGCTGAACCTTTTCTTCATAAATGCAATACATATTTAGATTCATAGATTTTAATCTGCGATGACATAACATATAGGTTTGTTTATATACAGACAAAATGCATTGAAGGATGGAGAATAAAACCTTGCAGTCACAAATCTAACTAAGTCTTAACAACTACATTGTTACTTAAACAGTTTAAGTTAGTCATAGTCAAAGTAATAAAGTTACATAAGACTAAGCAAACCCTGAGATTGGTTCAAAATGACGACAGAACAGAAGTGTTTATTGAAAAACAACATTTACTTCACAAAATGTTCATGTTCAGTGTGATGTATAATCAAAAAATAACATTAAAACATCAGACTTTTTCACCCAATAAGACTGCACAATATGTTCAATTTTAAAATTGGTTGATGCCTAATTCAATTGTATTAATGAATGCACCCCTGAAAGTACATTTCCCTCAACGAAATCCTGCTGAAACATCACTGGACGACGTGATGTGAGGATTAACTAAAGGGTTTTAAACAAACACACACACACACACAAACACACACACACACACACACAGCCTGTTGAGTAAACGATACTCCGTCACACCGTTATGATTTACATTTATTCATTTTTACAAATATGGTGTCTGTCCTGACAAGGGTTGTGTTTATACGTGGTTACATGATTCAAAGAATAGACGAAAACTTCAGTGCCATTTTTGTCCTTGAAGACAAAACACAATATTACAGTAATTTAACTCACAATCAAGCAAGATTTATGGCCGGTTTATTTTTATGATTCATGATAACCTTCCACCGCTGCAAACCTAGCATTAGCAATTACCTGACACCTTTACACAAACTCCAGGATAAGCGCCAGTGGAAATATAACACGGAGGGAATCTAGAACCAGAACTTTGATGTCATGATGCCATTCACATGCTGTCTAATAACCAATACGGCATTGTAAGTCAAATATTAGAATACATGTAAGTATAATAAAAATAGAATTATTCTTTTGAAGTTGAAGTAATGTTGTTGACTTGTCAAACAGAGACACGATGAACAGCCTCAGATAATTACAGGTCTGCATTTGTATGTAAAAGCTTTATTTGAATATGATGATGTCTTCTTCTTCAATATTTCTATGATTAAATCACTCAGAGGTATTCATAGAGGTGTGTATGAATGATGAAGCATTATTTAATGAGATGCTACAGCTGTGTTTTCTTACACAAAAGAAGATATTCTGTGTTTCCGTCCATATGGTGAAAGTCAAGGTGTTTCAGTGTTTGGTTCTAGAGTTCTTCTTTTATTGTAAAAACTGAGGAGAATGATGACTTTAGGCTGAACTCTGTAATACTGGAGATGTTTCAGGTCATCCATGATCGTCCTGTGGTCAGATCCGGTGTAATGAGTTTCCCAGTGATCAGGTGTGTGGTTGACCAGCTCTCAGATAAACTCTGCGATTGATGGTTGTCTCTGTTTGGTATAAACGAGTTCAGGTCGTTCCACAGAAACCGAGAACATTTGCATGACTACAGTGTGTGTTTATATTATCATGGTTTCTTCTCCTTTGCATCAGATGAATGAGTCTTTGTTAGCGGCTCGTGAATGACCACACTGGTGTGTGTTAAAGGCGGTCGATGTTTGTTTATTCTGGGAAAACCACGGTTCATCGCTTTATCATGTGTTCATCTACAAAACCTGAGCTCAAGTTGAGAGTCATATGCAAAAAAAGGGGAACTTAACCCTCAGACTGTGTGTGCCGTCATTATGACCCCAATACACTTCTCCTTAAAAGTGTTGAAAGAACATTCATCTCATCAAATGTTGTCCCGTTTTCTACATCATCTGCCTAAACACACACACACACACACCCTGGGTTTGATTCGGCCGTTCTGAAGGTCACACTCATGGTGTTTGAAAGTGGAAGTGATTGGGTGCAACATCAACTCAGCCACAAAGAGCGGGGGTCAGCGCATGCTGAGGGTCACAGAGCGGGGTCAGCACATGCTGAGGGTCACAGAGCGGGGTCAGCGCATGCTGAGGGGTCACAGAGCGGGGTCAGCGCATGCTGAGGGTCACAGAGCGGGGTCAGCACATGCTGAGGGTCACAGAGCGGGGTCAGCGCATGCTGAGGGTCACAGAGCGGGGTCAGCACATGCTGAGGGGTCACAGAGCGGGGTCAGCGCATGCTGAGGGTCACAGAGCGGGGTCAGCACATGCTGAGGGGTCACAGAGCGGGGTCAGCACATGCTGAGGGTCACAGAGCGGGGTCAGCGCATGCTGAGGGTCACAGAGCGGGGTCAGCGCATGCTGAGGGTCACAGAGCGGGGTCAGCGCATGCTGAGGGTCACAGAGCGGGGTCAGCACATGCTGAGGGTCACAGAGCGGGGTCAGCGCATGCTGAGGGTCACAGAGCGGGGTCAGCGCATGCTGAGGGTCACAGAGCGGGGTCAGCGCATGCTGAGGGTCACAGAGCGGGGTCAGCACATGCTGAGGGTCACAGAGCGGGGTCAGCACATGCTGAGGGTCACAGAGCGGGGTCAGCGCATGCTGAGGGTCACAGAGCGGGGTCAGCGCATGCTGAGGGTCACAGAGCGGGGTCAGCACATGCTGAGGGTCACAGAGCGGGGTCAGCACATGCTGAGGGTCACAGAGCGGGGTCAGCGCATGCTGAGGGGTCACAGAGCGGGGTCAGCGCATGCTGAGGGTCACAGAGCGGGGTCAGCACATGCTGAGGGTCACAGAGCGGGGTCAGCACATGCTGAGGGGTCACAGAGCGGGGTCAGCGCATGCTGAGGGTCACAGAGCGGGGTCAGCACATGCTGAGGGTCACCGAGCGGGGTCAGCGCATAATGAGGGTCACAGAGCGGGGTCAGCGCATGCTGAGGGTCACAGAGCGGGGTCAGCGCATGCTGAGGGTCACAGAGCGGGGTCAGCGCATGCTGAGGGTCACAGAGCGGGGTCAGCGCATGCTGAGGGTCACAGAGCGGGGTCAGCGCATGCTGAGGGCCACAGAGCGGGGTAAGCGCATGCTGAGGGCCACAGAGCGGGGTCAGCGCATGCTGAGGGTCACAGAGCGGGGTCAGCGCATGCTGAGGGTCACAGAGCGGGGTCAGCGCATGCTGAGGGTCACAGAGCGGGGTCAGCGCATGCTGAGGGGTCACAGAGCAGGTTCAGCGCATGCTGAGGGTCACAGAGCGGGGTCAGCGCATGCTGAGGGGTCACAGAGCGGGGTCAGCACATGCTGAGGGGTCACAGAGCGGGGTCAGAGCATGCTTAGGGGTCACAGAGCGGGGTCAGCACATGCTGAGGGTCACAGAGCGGGGTCAGCACATGCTGAGGGTCACAGAATTCGCCAACTTTCTGCAGAGTCAAGAGCTCCAGACCTCCAAACTTCTGTGGCCTTCAGATGAGCTCAAGAACAGTGTGTAGAGCTTCATGGAATGGGTTTCCATGGCCGAGCAGCTCATCCAAGCCTTACAGCACCAAGTGCAATGCAAAGTGTGGGATGCAGTGGGGTAAAGCGCGCCGCCACTGGACTCTAGAGCAGTGGAGACGTGTTCTCTGAGTGACCAATCACGCTTCTCTGTCTGACAATCCCATGGACGAGTCTGGGTTTGGCGGTTGCCAGGAGAACGGGACTTGCCTGGAGGTGGGATTATGGGGTGGGGTTGTTTTTCAGGGGTTAGTTCCGGTGAAAGGAACTCTTAATGCTTCACCAAGACATTTTGGACAATTTCATGCTCCCAACTTTGTGGGACCAGTTTGGGGACGGCCCCTTCCTGTCCCAGCATGACTGACCAGTGCTCAAAGCGTCGCTCCATTTGATAATCATTAAAGTGTTGTTGTTTTCATAAAAAGTGTAAAATTTCATATCCATCCTAATGGTGCAGTTGAGGAATTGTGCAGTAAACGGGTAAAAAAGTGCAAAACACAGCATACACGTAGCCTATAGATGAGATCATTTTTATTATTAAAATTTATTTTTTATACAATCACTCTGTAAATGTTTGGGGTCAAACACAATGAGTGTAATTGAAAATAATTTAGATAATAATAGACTCTTTTAATGATGAAAACACGTCTTTCTAGTGCAAATAGTTTAACATTTACTTCACTTTATTATTATTGCACCTGTAGCGGCTCAAGAATAATGAGTTGGATAGCAGTAAAGCTGTGTGTGTGTGTGTGTGTGTGTGTGTGTGTGTGTTACGCTGGTCTGCCAGCAGAGGGAGACACACACTAGGGCTCATCTCTCATCTCTCCTCTGTCTCTCAGTGAATACTGATGTACACACGCTGAGAGCGCGCGGGCGCGCGATAGATCTGCCGGTGTCTGCGCTCTCACCGGCAGCGATCGAGTGCGTGTGCGCGCGCGGGTGCGTGGTGTGTGTGTGTGTGTTTGGCGCAGTCATACAGATGCAGCGTGTGTGTCCTGACAGCAGCATGTGAGCGCGCTCGTGTGCGTGTGTGTGTGGTTTGCGCGAGCAGGTGTTTTCGCGAGGCGTCAGGAGGAGGGACACACACCCTCCAAAAGAGCAGCATCACGGAGGCGGTCGGAGTATTCGCCTTTTTCTTTCGTTTTTTGTTCTTCTTCTTCCTCATCGTGATCGTGGGAGGTGCTTTTTCTTTTCATTTGCTCGCTCTGTCCGTCATCTGCCTGCTCGTCTATTTCTCCATCTATCTCATCTATAATTTCTTTGGGCTGTGAGAGTTTTCGGAGGGACGGTGTGTGTGTTCTTACCTTCTTCTTTTTCTCCTCCTCCTCTTCCTCATCCTCCCGCGGCTGCTGTGTTTGATAGTAGGTAGGTTGATTTGTGTTCACTGTAGTGTGTGTGTGTGTGTGTGTTCGCAAACCACACACATGAACACACACATGCAGTATGTGACGTAAAGAGAGAAAGTGTGTGTTACCTCAGTCAGCTGAGTGTGTGTGTGTGTGTGTGTCATCACAAACACACATTATAGATCGTAATACACTCACCTGTCTCTCTCTCTTTCTCTCTCTGTCTCTCTCTCTTCATTCTACTGGTCTCTCACCTGTGTGTGTGTGTGTGTGTGTGTGTGTGTGTGTGTGTGTGTGTGTGTGTGTGTGTGTGTGTGTGTGTGTGTGTGTGTGTGTGTGTGTGTGTGTGTGTGTGTGTGTGCAGTCCTTCATAATCCCACATAACCCATCAGTTCTTCATCTTTATCTGTCTGTCATTCATTGATCTGCTGCTCTTTCTGATATTACGCGTTTATTCACGCTCCAGCGCTCATCAGTGTGTGTGTGTGTGTGTGTGTGTGTGTGTGTGTGTGTGTGAGTGTGTGAGTAATTAATCTGGTCATTAATAGAGAGAGAGAGAGAGAGAGAGAGAGCGCGCACGTAAAGTTGCATTGTGTCCGTGTGTGTGTGTGTGTGTGTGTGTGTGTGTGTGTGTGTTTCACCCCTCCATCATCCCCATCGGCTGCTCGAGCCCTTTGGATGCAGCTCTTCTCTTCTGTTTCTCCTGAGGAGACTCTCTTCATTCATGAGTCTGGACTGCGACGCTTTTCCAGATGAGCAGACACACGCGCCTCTTTCTGCTCTTTTACAATTGGACTAAATGCGGAGTGAAGCCGGTTCAGCGGAGGTGCATGTGAACGGGACGCCGGAGCACGCGAGCGCGCGCACTGATCGGTGAGTGTGTGTGTGTGTGTGTGTGTGTGTGTGTGTGTGTGTGTGTGTGTGTGTGTGTGTGTGTGTGAATCTACAGATGTGTGTTTGTTTGGTAATTGGTCTTTTTGTAGCACATTTGCTGTGAATTTGATTAATTGATGATGGAGCCGCCACTCGTCAGGGTTTAGGACACGGTGCAAATATATGATCAGTAAATCATGTCCCCCCTGACTTTATGTCACATATTTCAGTAATCGCCATAAATCAGGTCAAAAATAATTTCTTAAACACTCAAAAATCATCCTGCGAAAACATTGAAATAGCATTACAGTGAAAACAGTGCTTCAAATCATTTCAGCGGCTCAGTTTGTGTTATATCAAATTTGGAACACACCTTGGTTTTAATTTTACAGCAGTTGAAATGATTTTGTATTATAAAATAAAAAATAATATCTATGAGGGTGAGGGTTTTAATTAATAATTTATTATGATTAAACTAGTTCATCACTAGAAAATAAAGTATTATGCAATCCTTTAAGCCATTTCTGTTTATCCAGAACCTTTGTGGAACCCTAGTTCTATGTGGAACGTTGTTTCTCTAAGATCTAGACGATGAAGTTAAAGAATGAAAGGAAAGCAGTGATGACGAGCCTAACCCTGATGAGTCTGTTTGTGGCTGATCAAGACTACAAACTGATAATATGTTAATTCTCAACACTGATAATAATCATAAATATTGCTTGAGCAAATCTGAAGGATCACTGAAGACTGGAGTAATGATGATAATCACAGGAATAAATGACACTTTACTGTATATTCACATAGAGAACAGCTGATCTACACTGGAGGAATATTTCACTGTTTTACTGGAGTTATGATCAGAGAGCAGAAGAGACTCTCTCAGACACACTAAAAATCTTAATGATTGCAAACCTTTGACCGGTCGTTGTATTTTAAAATGTTGTACAGGTATATTTAATAAGGTCCCATGTTGTACAGTACAGCAGGCTACAGTAGTACTAGCACACAACAGAGAACTGATATTAATCAAATGAACCTGATTGATCACGACACTCACTCTCAGAAAAAAGGCTCAATAGTTCCAAATATAACCTTATATCCTAAGATCATTTCCTTTGCGGAACGTCTGTCACATGGAACATCTGTCAAATGGAACATATGTCACATGGAACTGCTTTCATTTGGAACATC